>VMDR010009062.1:0-34588 GCA_007922815.1 Macrotus californicus
ACTGTGTGAGACTATGTGGTGCCTGATATATATTCCGTGTACCAGTTAAATACATTTGATATTTTTATAACACTTTTCAGATGTTAGTTAACTAAAAAGAAGGAAGCTCTTTTATAAGATGAACAAGAAAGGGGCAATAAATGAGTCTGGTGGAAATTGATTCACTATTTAGTAACAGAATTTATTATGAGAATGAAAAAGTCCAGGGGAAAATGTACTTGAATTATTCAGTTCCTGAAAATCACTATTGACTAACTATTACAATAACAATAATATCTGCATCACCTTTTGAAAATTACAAATCTATTTTACATTAATTGTCTCATTTGGTTCTTATCACAATCCAGAGTTGTTTGGAGGGCAGATATATTTTACTGATTTTAAACTTGCTCAGAGTGAATATTTAATGTTTGTTCAGGAGCTTATTTGCAGGAAGAACTGGTGTGTTTCCTTGCTTAGCTGTGACCTCTGGGTGCACGAAGCTCCTATTGGTGGAAAGTCCAGTGTAATCATGGCATCCTTGACTTTAGCAGTGGTCTATATTTCACAAATAGGTTTCACAATAGTTGGCTTTTTCTTGAGGGCTGCAGCTCGATCATTTTTTAATAATTTCTGGCTTTAGCTTGAAACTCTAATAAGCACAACTGGAAAACCATGTGGGAACAGGTTAAGTGTCCGGGGGAAGTTGCAGTCATGTACATGTGACTATGGATCTGACTAGTCAGCTATGCCTATCAGATGCTGAGAAAGCACCAAATGTTTGTTTTGTGTTATGCTGTACATTAAGGGGAACTTTGCATCATTTGGGGAAAAAGAAAATGCGTATTTATTCACGAAGTATGTACTTTACATCCAAGGAAGTTTGTCAAATGTCCTTACTGGGAGAGTATAGGGTGCGACAGCAACTTTCTAATTCTGCCAAATGCCATCCTAGTTACTGCACAGTGCCACTTCAGACACTGATAAAATAATAATGAAGGAACCATTCCAATAATAGTCCCATGATTTAAACAAATGTAAATGTTCTACATTTTAAATCTCCTACCAGACTTGTCACAACGTAGACTCGATATGAGCCCAGATACTGCCCTTGCATGGATGCAATTTTGTTTTACTTAACATGATATAAGACAGTTTTTTTAATGACCACTTAGCCTTCCAAATTACAATGTTAATAGCTGAAATGTTGTATTTTTTAAAATGCCCTGGTAGCAAAATCAGCCTGATGACCTAGAGATAAAGTCAGAGCTTCTAGACCAAATATCTGAAAGGATGATTGCTATCTGTGATCTGATTTCAAGCTTATTCCCTTACCCTCCCAGCCCTGCTTGCAATCATAATTATTTTCATTTGGAAATTTCACTCTGTAACATTATCTATTTTTTCTCAATTTTCCAAGTTGAGACCATAAAACCACACTACAGGAAGCTGTACCACAGGAACATTTTTGGGGAGGAGAGTGGGGCAGGGAGAAGTGTGGGAGGCAGATCAGCCAAAGCAGTTCGTGGAGGTAAAATGATGTCTCTGCCCTGGTTCCCTGCCTATCCCTCTCCTAGCCCTGTGCCGTAACCCAGGAGCCTCATTCTAAGTATTCTGTGCATCTTTCTGACAAATAGCAACTCTCTTCTGTTATCCTGTCTCCCACAGAATCAGATATTTGCTATTCTTCTCCAAAATGGCTCTTGGCAGATTACCCCAGATTGTTCCTGAATTCAAATTATTTTTCACACCCATATACTTTGGAATTCTCAATTTAAATAGCTTCTTAATTTAGAGGAATTACTTATTTTCCATCTTATTTAAAAAAATTCTTTCCTCCATGTTTCAGGTTTCCTCACATCCGTGCAATCAATTCAATTACATCACAATGTGGCCCTTTAAGTAACTAGACAAAAAGTAAATAAAGGTGATGGAAAATTGAGATAAAATCCTAGGTAACTATCAAGTTGGGTGGTCTTACCATGTTGATGTACTCCCACCAAGCTTAGCTTCTCTGTAAACTCCTTCTTAATCACTGTTAATGGGAATGAATACCTGAAGTATTTTGCGAAGTTCTGACACTTACTGAGTAGTCAATAAATGGCAATCTTGTCCTGCTTAGCCCACATCGATTAAACACCAATACATGTCAATTCAGTGTGTCCCAAATAATGAAATATGAGTAAAATGACTAACACAAGACACATATGTAGAAAAATTCCCATTTTAGGATTATACATTTTGGTTGGGGATTGGACATCGAATTAGTGTATTTTTGTTTGATTGAATAAGGCCAGGTGTTAAAAGGACGTGTACAGGAGAAGTGTTCCCAACACAGATAGTGCAAACAGAATGTTTGAAAGACTTGTGTGGTGTTTGTTTTGTTTTTCGTCTAAAGTGGCTGGATAATCCTGACAAATGTTCAGCCCTGCAATGCATACAGAGTCAATATCTTCTTTGCTGAGAAAGTTCATGGTCATTGCCAATTCACCCTTCAACTCACCCTCCTTGACCTCTAATAACAGAGAGAGTCAGGGTCTGGCAATTCCTCAGCAGAAACAAGAGCCAATGCCATCATCAAGTAGCATAATGGGAATCTGTAGGAGATAAAAGTCTGTCACAAGGGAACAATGCCATTTTTCTTGTACTAGGTTCTGGAATCCGGTTTGTATCAAATGAATGTATATTTGAAATCAGAGCTGCCATCCACAACTCTACTCCTTTGATCTAGTCACACCCATTCATATACATTATCCACAGTAACTAGAAAGAAACGCCGTAAAAAATGCACCTCCATTCTGACCAGAGCTTAAAACTCTTGTGGTTGCACTACTAGCAACCACATTCTGCAAATGCCTGCCTCTTGGATTTGTGCCTAGTCTTGAATCCTAATTCAAGCTCCTTACACCTGTCGCTTGACTGTGATTTCCCTGAGGCCCCCCATTCCTTCTCAGAGGACATTGTTCGTCTCATCTGTGTAGATTCTTTCCTGCTCAGCCTACTCAAGCTGACGGTAGTCTTTCAAGCGTTATTGCAGATTGATTCCCATGCTTGGGTTGTATGTGACTGAATTAGTTTCTAAGTATAAGCTATAACTCTGCCCAGAAGTGAAACATTAAGTGGGTTTAAGTGGTATTTACACAAATCTAAATACGTGATAAAATTATATGTGCACACACGCACATACATACACAGGAGTATATGTAAAAGTAGGTGAAATCCAAATAAAGTGTGTAGTCTAGTAAATAGCATTGTGCCCATGTTAATTTCTTGGCTTTGATCATTATATATATATATATATATATATATATATATATATATATATATATATATATATATATATATGACATTAACCTTGGGGTATGTTGGTAAAGCTTGGGCAAAACCCAAGGGAGTCATTATGAAAAGAGACTATGATTTCAGATTATCAGCAGGATTCAAATCTACAACTTAATACTTAGCTAAATAAGCTTGAACAAATTCTTACATGTTTCCCAATCTGAGCTTCCCAATTCTAAAAAAACAGAGATGAAAATGATGCCTACCTCTCAGGAAGCTGGTGAGAATTGAATAAAACAATGGATGCAAAGAATGTCGCAGAGCCCTCGGCACATAGCAGCAGCCCAACTAATCTCTTTTTAGATTGTTTAGTACAACAGTGATGTTGGAAATGAGTCATCTGATACACTCAACTAATAAACCTGCCGAATACTTCTTTACAAAATCCAGCCAATACGCACTCTGTCAATGGAGCCGGCAGATTATTTTAAAGAAGACTCAGCACCCTTTGAGATGACTTGTGTGTGGTTGATGTAATGCAATACTGAAAACATAATACAATGATGCAGAAAGTCATCTGCCTGATGCACAGCGAAAATTGCTTAGTGCTCCAGTGTCTCCAAATAGTTCTTAGTATTATGCCCGCTTTTCTACTCTGCCTTTGGGCTCTGATTTCATGCTCACCCTAGAGATGATTTTAACCTGATCTTCTGAGAATGATGAGTGAGGTGTAAGATCCAAACTTTAAAATGAAGGGATCCATTTCTCTAAAAATGTGCTGGACTTTGACTGGCATTCCATTCTGTGAAATAAAAAGTGACTTCACGCTATAATGCCCAGCACGTGAAATGTTACAAAAGCTCTATGATACAGCTGCAATACACATGATGTAGTTCACAGTGAATAGGTAGTTGTCATGCATTTCTGTTTACAAACCTTCCCCTGGCTCCTGACAGCCTTGGAGGAAACTAAAGTCAGGTCTCCTGCAAAACATGAGAAAATAGTGGCTAAAGCAGTTTCCTAGATGATTCTGTTAAAAGTGGGTCGGTGACTCACATGAACCTATGGAGACCTGGTTTAAGAATGTCTCAGAGGGACACAGACATCAATGTCATTTTAAAAACAATCACATAATGTTTCAAATGTCTAGTGAAAAGTAGATTATTTGTTACTCATGAATATTGAGTTTGACACGTTGGGTAAAAATGTACCTTAATTGTGTGGGGCGGTCCCATTTTCAGTATTCTCATTGCTTTGGTTTTTGAGCCTCAGATGCTTCTAAAGCACAGTTAACAATTGGGTTAGGAAAATAATGAGGAGAACAAAAGAATAATGAAACATGAGTAAGTAAAAAACAATAGTATGTTCATACAGTTGGGTTATCATTTAATCATGTATATGTAATGTTATAAAAGTATTTAATTATGGTATTAGAGCCCAAACAGGAGCTAAAAAGTGTGAATGTGTGTGGGGAGGGAGGCGTTTGAGAATAATTTTAAGTTTTTAGAGAAAGATGCAGAGAAAGTCGACATGGCAAGTATTTTAAAAATGTTAATATTAGATCCTAAGTGTTAAAATTTTGGGAATTTGGGAGCTTTTTATGTTTCTCTGTTCTCAACAATTTCAGAGAAGGAGCACACATAGCATCGAAGATACACACACACACACACACATACAGATAATATATTTAAAATCAAGACGAGTAGCCGTGCTTCTGAAGAATTGCTAAAGATAAAGGAGAGTGGGATCAATTCTTACACATCCTACAAAACCTGCCCACATAATGTGTAAGAGCCCTGTGGAAAGTAAAAATGTACAGTTTCTTGTTCAACATGCATCAAGAATTTTAAGAGAATGAGACAATGGCAGAGCCTACACTAAGCACAGAGACTGTGTGGCTAGAGAAGTCACCTGCACGTGAGCACGGGCCTGCCTCCTGCTCATCATATTCATGTCTACATCTTTCCAGCTGCAGGACCTTTTTGTTGGAAGATTCCTTTTCTTTCAAACCCACCACTATTTCTAAGTCTTTGACCCTTTTCGTGCTTTAGTTACTACTTTTCATTTAGTTAATACTTCCATGTCTTTGGCTTTCAGTAAACTTCTCTTCAACTCCCCTTTGCTGTTGTCACATGATACAAAGCTCTGTCTGGTTTTGTTTGTTTGTTTGAGGGGGAGCTAGGGAAAGGACTGGTGTGTGGGAAATCCACATTTACGTGCCTATATGTACCAGGTACTGACATACGTGTGTGTGTGTGTGTGTGTGTGTGTGTGTGTGTGTGTGTGTGTATGATCAGGAGGAAACCTATGAATAAATTATGGTCTCTGCCTCAAAGAGCTTATGAAACCAAGAGGAGACAGAAATCAAAAGAGAACATTTTGGGAACAAGACTTTCTACTTTCTAATACACAGGGAGGCCTGGAGGAAAAGCGTGGGGCCAGGCAGGAAGAAAGAGGATCACACCTTCTTACGGAGAACCCACTCTTAGTAAAAAGCAGACTTTGTTATCAGGAATTTTTCAGTCCATCTATATTTGTAAGAATTCTGCTTCCTGATTATCCATAAGCATTCATTTTCCCCACATACTCCAGCACCCACCACCTGTTGCCCTTATTGTTCAGACACCGGAATTGTGTGTAAAGTAGCCCTAACATGTGGGTCAGCGAGCCAATAAGCATGTCAGACAGAGGAAAGATCATCCATGGAATATTGCCTTTGGATTTTATATTTTCTTGTGCAATGCTCTGGCAATGAAAACCCTGCATATTGCTTCCAATTATTTAGGAATGAATGTTTTCTTCATAGGAAACTTGCCAGGCCATAGGAACAATAGAATTATTCATAATGGGAAAGTGCATTTAATCACCAAAATTTTTACTAGAGTCAGTACAAATGAACTTCGCAGCTAAAAATGAGTGAGATATTAATAGACCCCAAATGTATAGTGAGATAGCCCAAAGAGAATACCTGATTTTTTTTAGTAAATATAGTGTGGGGCAAAAGTAAGTTTACAGTTATTCACATGGAAAATAGTGCAATATTTAATAAATACTAATCCAAGAGTAAACTCTATGTCTCATGTGCTCACAACTGTAAACCTACTTTTGTCTACCCTGTGTTGGGTCCCAATATGTGCCTTTGATCAAGATGTACTAAAGAATGAGGAGGGTACATCATCCTCCACGTTATTATTAGCAACTTTATTAATGGAGTGTTTGATTCTTCCTTCGTCCTAAATAAATATCTTGCTACCACACATTTTCTGATTCAAAAAGCTGATAATATAGGGTTATACACACATCAAGAGCCAGGATCCCTTTCCTTTTTCTCTTGTTAGAGAGCTCGGTGGGAGAGAATGTCCAGTAGCTATGGGGACAATTTGTAAGGGTTTTTTTTTTTTTAAATAAAGGATTAGAATATCAGGCAAATTGTTTTGCATTGAATAACACAAATGATCTTGGATCTTTGACACAGTGTGAGTGAGCATGCACACATATGCAAAACAGCCTGCTTTTACTTCCTACAATCCATATGCCTTTTCCAGCTGTAAGGTGCACTTTTGAATGCACTCCCTTCTTTTAGAGCATCCGTTGTCAACCCTGCCTATATATCAGAGTATCTTAGGAAGTTTAAAAACTACTCATGCTTGAATCCCACTTCTAAAGAGTTTTATTTCATTGTTTTGGGTCATGACTTTGATGTTAGAATTTTTATAGTCTCCCTAGGTGATAGCATCGTTTAGCTAAGGTTGAGTACCACTGTTTTAGGGTTTGGCTTTTTGAAATGCTTGAGAATAAAGCGTATGACTTTCTGGTTGCTGTTTACATTGACCTGAATTTTCGTGTCCACATTTCATTAAGCATTAAAGTCATGATTAGGATGCCTCCACATGCCAAAGTCAATGCCAGGGTGTTACATAAAGCATATTAGAGTACCACCCACAACACTCCAAGCAGTTTCCTTACTTAACTGGCACACCACATTTGAAATGAAAGGAACAGAGATTATGTGGGGGGGGAGGAAGACACTATTCAATGGCCTCTGTCATCTGGGAGGACCAACTGAGGCGACATCTATAAAACACCCAACAGAATAAATGCACCACAAATATTAGTCCTGTCTATTCTTCAAAGGCCGTGTGTTTGTCAAATTACATATATTAAATGTATTTGACCTAGTATTCGTCTAGAGATTGGTGTGAAGATATTCTGCCGACATGATTAACATTTACTATTAGTTGATTTAAAATCAACCTCCCTCATGTGGGTGGGGCTCATCCAGAGCAACAATGAAGTTTCTTAGAGAAGAAGGGATTCTGCCTCAAGGCTGTAATACAGAAACTGTGCCTGAGATTCCTGCCTGCTAACCTGCCTTACACGTTTTGGATTTGCCATTCCCCACAACCACATGGGCCAATTTCTTTAAAATGTTGGTGTGTATATGCTATTGCTTCTCTGGAGAACCCTGGCCGATACAGTATTAGTCCCACTGGCCCTGGATCTCTTGTAGGCTCAATGCAGACATCCACATGACCCTACTCTGCCCCCCAAATCTCAGTCTCTATCATGTGGCCGACTACACCCGCTCCTCTCCGTGTGCTGCTTCAGTGACTGCTTTCTCTCCTCACCTTTCAGCACAGGTGGTAGGAACAGAGCCCACATTTTTGCTGGCCCAGGGTTACCACAGCATGTCTTTTTGTTTCCTTACATTCTAAGCACATCTTTGTAAACAGGACCTTGGTGTATCGCTCCTCAAATTACCCGAACTTGAGTGTCCTAAATATTTCCTGTCTGGACCTTAACTGATAGATCACCTTACAGAATTGTCAGGATAAAATAAGCAAGTCTCTGCAAGGTGCTGAGAATGGCGTCTGTTCTATATTAAAATCCTCAGTAAAATGCTAGCCATTGTTAACCTGATTGCTCAGGTTTAATCTTCATCGCAGTGGCTTCTAAACACTTTGTTTCTATACCAAAAAATATTTCTGAATATATTAAAAGTCCATCCTCATCTTCCCTAGGCCCTGCTGAGTTTCTCTCTAAGGGACTCCAACAGCATCTTGACAGTCATTCAAAGGCTAGAGCAGCACAAGGTCAAAGATCCTGCCTCTCTGGAGGCTAAGGTCACTTTGCCTATTCAAGCAGGGCTAGTTTCCTCCAGGCCATATAGAAGAGAAATATGTTTCTAGGAGCAGAAGTAGGGGGAAAATCTTCTAATTTTGTTGGGGTGAGAACAGAGGCGGTGTGCAGTAATCTGTTTCATGTCACTCAGCCACCAAAGCAAGCTGCATCATTTGGGGAAGAAAATCAAATATTATTTACAAGTTGGGCTCTCCCAGAGTTTATTTTGCACTTACATGACAGTTTATTAAAGAAATAAACATTAAAAAAACGTATTTTGGGGGGAATACATGTTCATTCTTCATCCATATCGTTAACCTATCACAACTGAGGGCACTTTGTCACCTGCCTTCTCTGGCTGTAGAAATCATTTCCACAATGAGGCCTAACTTATCTTTCTAAGATGAATATCTAACCGGGTTTCTCCCCAACCTAACATGTGTGGCCTGGTTCCTGCTGTTTACAGGATAAAACAGAAGCTCCTCAGCATGACCCCAAACACATGTCTAGCCTTGTGTTCCCTCCAACTCAACCTTTTAGAGTCCCCTAGGCCTCTGAATGTGCTTTATACTCTAAGTTTGTGGGACATTTCTTTTGCTTCTTATCTTGGTACACCTTCCAAGAGAGTGGAGATAATCTAATGATGACTAAATTTGACTGATGACTCAACCAGCTGTGTAACTTTAACCTTGAAAAGTAGTTTGTCCTCTCAGGAACTTTATTTCTTCATCTGATGTGCAATGGGTTACAGTCAATTTATTTTGCCTCTGGGTTATTAGGAACCCCTGCAAATAGGCGTGTGAAAGCAACTGGCACGATCTCGGCACCTAGGGAGGGAGGGAACATTTATTGCCCGCATACTTCTCAAAATGAAATGCTTCTCAAAATTAATTTCTCAATTAGTCATTGCTTCAATTTTCAACGAAGTCTGCTGCTTCTCACTTAAAATAATTAGCTATTTAAAATGCTTCATCTTTTAAATGAGCATCCCATTCATACTTCTTTATATGTATGTCCTTTCTATAACAAACAACAATGTAGTAATCGTGTTGGCAGCCCCACACTTTGGAAGCACTAGTCTCTTTGGAAAGCAATCACCATCTGCTTGCTGTTCACACTTGATTCCCACTTGCTGCTTGACCTCTTTTCAATCAACAGATCTGTTTTCGTCATTGGATTTATTCATTGTATGAGGTCCCTGGCTGCATTAGCGATGTGTCTGACCAGTGGGAAGTGTGCATGACTAAGACTAGCTTAACGAGGGAGGAGTGACTCACCCCCTTCAGGGCCTAATGGTGGACCCAGGAAAAGAAGCTTCAGGTAGGAGGGCAGGTCAGGCAGAGGAAACAGGCCCTCAGGCAGGTTCAGAACGAAGAGATTGGATCAGTGAGTCTGCACGCTGACCAGGTTGCCAAATCTTTAGCCCTGAGCACGGTTAGGAAGGATTGGATGCCAAATGACAAATTATTTCGCGAGCAAAAGCAACAGTTGATGACAGAATTTTTGCTGTTGTTATTTTCCAGCCATTTGAATTAATGTAACACGTAGTTATTAAAGTTTCAGCTATATTTCTTTGGCTTGAAGTCTAATTTTTTTCTTTATCTGGAATCTAGGGAATGAAAACAGAAATTAAGCTCTCTTAATCTTTCTACTTACTACCCTTGACCATTTCAATACGTCCATTAATAAAATCTTGCTTTTGCAATTTTTGTAACAGAATGAAGGGATAGGTGCTCTTCCTGGAAAAAAAAACAAAGGGAATCTGTATGAAAATAAGTATATTATTCTATACTTTCTATTTTCGGCATGCTAAAAGCAATAATTTGGCAATTACTTGGTAAATATAATTTGTAAAGAAAGTTTATTAAAGGTTCTCCAATAGGTTTTATTTTGCTCTAGAAAATTCAGAAAGACTGCCTGCATTAATCAAGTCAATTGGGTAATTTTTAAAACTAGATTCTTCTTTTGGAAACATATATTTCTGAAATCGTCAAAGTTATTTTGTTCTTTAATTTCAGGCCGTCATTGGCCTATGATGATTGGCAGCAGACACCTTCTCTGAAAAAACAAACAAACACACTAAATGCCACAGTATCTTGGAAGTTCATCTTGGAGCTACCGAATCAAAGCCATTTAGATCAGGGCCCAAGATTTTGCGTTTTATTAACTCCTCATATTATTTTTGATGTACATTAAAAATTAGGAAATCATGTTCATTTTAGTCCAACAGAGTGTCCTTGAACTATTTGCAGGCATTCCCTTAAACTTGCTTTCATTCATTTCCTCATTTTTTCACAACTTGTTTTTAATGCTCATTCTGCATTGGGCAGGGCACACGCTGCCCTTCAGTGTTTAGCAGAAGATTCCAGGTTTCTCCCTTCATGGAGCATAAAGTGAACATTGATGAAGCTACTCAAACAATTTGACAGACAACCAGGAGGGTTCATTAAAATATTTCTTCCCTGATAAAGGGACAATTAGGAGCAGCGTGCTGAAAGGAAGCACTTCCCCCATGGTGGTCTCCCTTCCCTAGATAATTTATATTTTTTACACAATGGTACATAAAAATGGCTTTGCATTTATAGTAATCCCCATTGATTATTTTTTTCTTTGTTTCTTCCTCTTTTTTTTTTTTCTTTATAGCCACCAAGAACTTCTATCTGTTGGTAGCATTGGCACTACATGGGTTACCATGGTAACGATGCATTTTGGGAGATACAAAAGTAAATATGCATTTACCATGTCCGCACGGTGGCCACTAATTCCTGGAGGTCTGCAGTTGTGTACAGCCGGCTTCTGCTTTGACAGTGGTCCAGGGTTTTGTTTTCAAATATATTGTGTTAATTGAATAGTTGCAGTTTGTTATTTAGAGTGAGGAAATATACTTTTTTAAAGGGCCCTTTAAGATGGGTCAGAGAGAGAATAAAAAATATATCCTTTCAAGACAAAAAGAGTTTAATGACTTTAATTAGAGAGGCTTAATTAGGCATGGTATAAAGATCAAAATGACATAAGATTTTAAGTCATGTACTCAAAAGAGGCTCCTGCATTGATCTCTTAAATTCAGGGGGCAAAAAATAATATGGTACATATTTATTAAGTAATAGCATTCTATGTTAGAAAAATAGAGTTCACAAGTATGAGAGCAAATGGATCTGAGAAACCATCTAGGTCCCAGCAATTCATGAGTTAGAGACTGAGCCCTAGCTTCTGCTGTTTCCTTCTTACTCTAAGTCTGTTATCCCCCCTCCATCCCCCGTGCAACTTGGAATGCTACCTTTTAGCAGATAGGGCACAAGAACCCTCGGGTCTTGTTCCCCATCAGTTCCTTATCCCACTTTCATGGCTCCCACCACATTGCCACTTATCTCTAATATTTCAACATGCTCCATATCCCTTCCCCAGCTTTCTTTCCTGACCCCCTGATCCACTGCCATACTTTCAGAGTGCAATGTCAGATTCTCAAAGCAAGTGGCATAGTCCCATCAGTTTGTTCTGCCTCTCAAGACCTTTCCTAGGGTGGATTCAGCCTTGTTCTGTGGGATAACCTCCCACTACTCCCCATATGGCCCCTTTGCTCCACAGCTACGAAATTACCAGCTGCCCCATGAGCCCTCCAGTTCTTCTTCACATTTCTGTACTTTTGCTTCATCCATTTTTGATGCATGCCACTTCTGCCATGCTAGAAAACCTGTGCATTATTTATCATAGTGTACCAAGAATACCCTCGCTTTGGTGTCTCTCCTGAATGAGTCCCTCGTGACAGCGTGGGTAGCCGTATTTGTCTTTCAGACTACACGGCACTTTGCACACATCTCTCCGAACTTTGGATTATGTCGCAATTATAGATGTACAATTCCATCTCTCCCTCCAGACTGAATTCAGCAGAAAGTCCCATGTCTGACTCACCTTTATGTTCCCAGGGACAAGCCTGGGACACAGACAAACGATGGTGAAATGACTGAATGAATAGCCAAAACCCCTGAGATGTATAATGATTGTTCTTGACACCTACCAAGCAGGAAATTGTACATTAAAAAGAAACAACACAAAATCCTTTTATTCGGTCCCTTGCTGTAGACCTCAAGAGCGTATGCTGATGGGGAGAAAACAAATACTGCTTTGCCTCCTTCTTCATCAACCAGTTGTTTGTCATTTTCCCAAGATCAAAGTTACTGTTGACCTTTCACCTTGGGAAAGTGGGGCAATGCACAAAGGAGTGACTGACTTTGCCTCTTGTGTAATTTGCATTACTAGATAACTGCATCAGTATAAAAGCCCCTTTTTAATACACAATGCTGATATTCTACTCTATCACTGTAGATTCCTATTTTGCCACCTGGAGTCACAGAGCTTAGATTTGTCTCTCTTCTACATGAGGACCTTTGAGTGCTCATTCGTATTAATTGTATCCATTGTCCCAGATTATACTCTCAGTTCCATCCACCCTTTATCCTTGGGCACAATATCTAATTCCTTCACTACCCTGGTTGTATTATCTGTAAACAATACCCCTGGGCAATGTGTCTAGAGATCAATTTTAGTGACAATGGTAACTCCTAGAAATAACACATCTTTTTAATAAAGGGAGGTAGAAGAGTATTGTCATAAGCGATGTTCATGATATAGTCTTTCCTATAAGTCAGCCGGGCAACTGTTCAGCTAGCTGCCTGCTGAGCAGCCCGGCACCAAGGAACAGACAAGAGTCACACACAGTACCTACGCTATTCACTCAACTCTTATTGAATGTAGGTTCACTCAAAGGAGAACATCGACATATATTAATATTCTACTCACATTCTTACAATCTAAGAGAAATATAACACACACACAGAAATCAATGGGGAATAATGAACCTGAGTCCCAGAGTCTCAGTCTACAGGTCCCGGAGACAGCATGGTGGGTAAGGGAGTTGTCAGCTTTCTGCAAGGAAGGATCTCCAGAGCCAGGTGGGCAGTAGGGCAGATGAAGTCCTCAGCCCAGCAGGGCAGAGCCTCCAGCAGCCGATGCCAAGAGAGATTAGCATGGAATGGAGCAGCACTCTGGTGTGTGGAGCTCAGCTGTCTCAGCAGTGGTCTAGATCCTGCCTCAGTTATACCTTGAAAGTGGTACACTCCACCCTTCTGGATCTTTTTGATAAATGTGTCGGCACCCCTGATGCCAAGTGAGGAATTTACCCAGGAGCCTCTGGGTGGTATGTGGCTTTTTTTGCTTGGCACCCCTGATGGCAAGTGGGGAATTTCTTTAGGAGCCTATCTATGGGTGGTCCAGCTCTGCAGACATGGCTGTTCTGATCACATGTACAGATACCTTGGGTGTGTCTTCTTGCCAGATGTGTCTGCTCTGACTTAGATAGTTTCCTTCTGGACCAAGTGTCATGGCTGACAGTCAGCCATCTTGGTTGACATGAGTGACTCCACTTTCTTTTATTTCCTTTATGCTGTCTTGACCAGATCAATGCCATTTTATTGGTCCTGCTCTCCGCAAGTATTAGTATCATCTTTGATGGCATCACTAATAATAATAGCCAGTTGTTGATTTTTTAATGAGCCAGGACCTGTGCTAATCTCTGTACACATATTGTTTCATTCAAACCTCCAAAAAAAACGTCTGAGGAGATATGATTACTCTAATTTTAACATGTGAGAAAACTGAGAAAATTTTAACATGTGAGAAAATATAAATATTGAACTATCTTGCCCAAGGCCACACCATCCTCAGGTTTCTAACTCTAAACTATGTGTTGTCATCACAGAAAATAAAAATCAACTCCTAGAACTTCTTTATTTATTCTACTTTTATATTGAAGTCACCAAAGTCAAAACCTGTATTAAAATAATTAAATCACTACACTCTAGTTCCATTGCAGAAATGTGGATGCCTCATTGGAATCCAACGAGAACATTGGTATATAGGAATAAAGGATAGATAATACTGTAAGTGTAAGAAGAATGAATTCTGTTTCCTGATACACTCTTGGCTAAGAGAGGTTGGGCACAATAGTTTGTGTATGCTGTTGTCTCCTGTGGCAAAGGCTGCTTCAAAAGGCATATTGAAAATATTATCATTTGGATTGTACTGCAAAATACATTTTTCATCTGTGCTCTACTATGTTGCAATGAACACTAACCTATGAAACCTATTCCTGGAAGTCTGAGTATTGTCTCAGATGAAACGGCTGAAATATAATTTTGCAAACTCTAACTGCCGTGGAATTTTTAAAGCTTTGATTCAACTTTCCCTTCCTGAGGTATTTCACACCCAGAGGCAAGAAAATGATACCTTTTACACATTTATCCTTTGCTCACCCTAACAACTGGCTTCCTCTCATAAAAAATAAACCACAACTTACGTTTTTTTCCTCCCATTGCAAATTTACCATTTCCTTTTGAAACTCCAGCCTTTCTATTGGCAAAACATGTGACTGAAGGCAAAAAATGTTTAATAAAATAAACCAATCAAAATGTTTCAAAGAATGGAGGATAAGATGAAAATGCAGAAAATTCCATCATAAGTAAAGCTAGACAGAGGCTTCAGAGTTGCTGCTTTCCAATGGAAAGCTATTAATAAGGAAGCCATAGCCCCGGGCAAGCTGTACTCTGTTGGTTGGAGCATCATCCCAAACACCAAACGGCTGGCGGTTTGATTCCCAGTCAGGGCACCTACCCAGGTTGTGAGTTCAGTCCCTGGTTGGAGCACATAAGAAAGGAGCCATTCAATGTTTCTTTCTCTCATTGATCTTTCTCTCTTTCTCTCTCTCTCTTGCTCTAAAATCAATATTTTTTTTTAGAATAAGTAAGCTGAAGAAGGTGGGTCAATTAGTCAAGGAAGAGGAAGGAAAAAAGGAAGAGAGGTACTAACATAAACTGAAGTTCTCTGTTATTCCCATTACAACTAAGACCTAGGGGAAAAAATCAGGTGCACCTGTGCTGTGGAGTACTTGCATTTTTTCATTCCATTTTGGTAGATTCACAGATCTACCAAAGTTTCCTACATACTTTCTGGGGTGTACGCATGTCTGTGTATGCTCCAAGCTGTCCTTTGCAGTGAAATATGAATATAAATCTTATCATCATTTGTTATATATAAAGAAATTAAATGTCAGAAGTGTTTTTTACCCTCAAGGGCATCTGATCAACAAAATTGGAGATTTAAATTTCAGACTGTGTGATGTTACTGCATGTCCCCCCATACATATTATATTTGTTTTGAATTTTATAGTTGTATTTTTGCTGCGTGTATGCTTCTGTGTATGTATGAAGTGAGAAAAATATTGATTGGTGATATGATTGGAACAATAAGATTGGTAATGTTTTTATATTTTACCCTTTTCAAAAAGCAACATAAGTGAACAGTCATTTTAATGCTGAAATATTGGAAAGGCATTCAATTAAAAATAAAAGTTGAATTACTTAAGTTGAATAAAGATATGCCTTTATTATCACATTGCAGGGGTTACCTACTATATACCACTTCATATCTCCTTGGCCCTGACTCTCACTGCAGCCACTACCATGGCTGGAGAAGCCAGTAGCACCTCCCAAGGTCTTTGTCTCTATCTCCTGTGTTCCACCAAAGGGCCTCTCTGACCCCAGGGCACAGGAAGCCAGTACAAATTCACGCAGCAATAAGGGGATAAATAGTATGAGACACTCCCCGCTGGTGTGGCTCTGTTGGTTGGAGAGTCATCCAGGCAGGTTTGATTTCCCGGCAGCATACATGCCTAGGTTGCAGGTTCTGTTTCCAGTTGGGGCGTGTATGGGAGATAGCCTTCTCTCTCTCTCTCTCTGGAATCAATAAAGATATGTAAAAAGAAAATTAAAAGAAATAAAGAGTGTGAGTCACCCAGCCTTAGATGAGCATTCTAGAGGTACAGAAGTGCTGGCCGAAGGTGAGGGGAATGTAAAAGGAGTGCTGGAGTGAGCGGATGAGGAATTTCAATTACTGTCTCCATACCAACCAAGCAGTGGAGTGAGAGCATTGTTCTAAACCTTCCCAATGAGTCTGTGCAGAGACTGCCTATCCTGAAAGGTGGTCTCTGAGAGATTGGACACAAACAACTAGGCAGCCTGTCTGAGTGTTGCAAAGTGCACTGTCTCGGACATGTCCAGCCACTATTGAGACAACTGATCACATACAGGCTCCATCAGCTTTAGCCAAGAGCAACTCCAATGCCAAGGATGTCTTTCTGTCCACCCACGGCCTTTTTGATATCAATGTATGAGATACCCAAGGAAACCCTAGGACATTCAGGCAAGTGCAACCCAGAAATGTATAGGCGTTAAAACCTTGGGGCTCCCTTGACCATGAGATACACAGTCCTGGATAAATGCCTTTCTTTCCTTCTGATGCTGGGCAGTCAGTTTTGTGAGCAGCTGTTCGAGGCTCCTTGAAAGTGGAGACCCAACAAGCATTAGTGACATGGGGCAGTGACCCATGATGCATGCTCTTGGTTTTTCCTGTTTCTTAGTCGTATTCTAGCTCACTCACTCCTTTACTTTTGATTGAATTCCCAAATAAACTGCCAGCCTGCAAGCCTTTGGACTCAGGCACTACTTTCAGGGTACTTGGGTTAAAACACTTAGATTTAAGTGTGTCATTTAAAAAAAAAAACTATGCCACATATATACTTAGGTATTATTTTCATTTTGCTTTTGTCAGTAGAAATTTCATCATAGACTCCACTGTACTGGGTTTTTAGTCAAAATCAGGATATTTCTTTGAGGAATTCACATTTGATAGATCTCTGGGTATGTGTTGGCTTTCAGTGGAGTTTTGGAATGCCATCCTCTTCGGCGTTTAATCACACCAGTTTCTGAAATGGTGACTTTCTCTGTCACACCTTAGATGATGCATAAAAATATGTGGCTAATGATTATTAGGCTTTGGAAAAAGCTGTTATTGTGGATCCAAAGACTGATGTGCAGGCCCGGTCACTGAATGAATTTCTTTAGAATCTATTTTAACTAATACTTGCGCTCTGCTTGATGGACGTGTATTCTGTCTCTCTTCAGTTTTACAATACTTTGAATTAGTCATTATAATTAATGTATTCAAAGCCAGGCATTCAATTGCAGAACTGGGATTTGAACCCAGCCCTTTGGACCCCAAGGACGACATTTGCTTTAATGTAATACACTCTCTCTCCAGACCACGTTCTGTTACCAGGGCAGAGTGGAGCTGGGAGGCCTATTCGGGGTTGTAGAGAAGGTTGCGGTCATGCCTGAAGGGCATAAGAAAAAGGCTTGTGCATCAGAAAAATTACATCACATTTCATTTGAATACCTTGCAGGTCGATATTTTATAGAGTATATAAAATGGCAATAAAAGATAATGGAGAAAATAAAGATAATTTATTTTCTCAGAGGCATTGATCATCAGGAGAGGCATATTTTCTCTCTTTTGTACTAAATGGGGAATTTGTTCAATATTCTTAATTTACATAAAATATACAATGCAGTTCGACACTTTAAGTGCTCCTCACATTTAGTTCATGACTATAAAATGGTTTACAGAAAGGAGAAAGTTCTCCATGTGTTTTATTTACATTTTCCCAAGTCCAGCTTTGAAGGCACTAAATGAATAATTCATCAGGCTTGATATTTAATGACTTCATCCACGGCTTTTTATTTCAACTTCTCACTTGGTGCACACACTGGCCATAGGCTTGTCAACAACCGCTTGAGGATTCACCTCTTCTCTCCCATAAAGCAAGAGTTGAAGCTCAGAAGAGTCTCCCCTCATTACACACAGGCATTAGCCATTTTATGTCGGACTGAACAGACGACGAGTCACAGTTGCCACCTTCCTTTAATGTTTACCATGGACGTCAGTTAGGTGTCTGTCACAGCAACACAACGCCTGTAATCCACACAGAAGCAGCTCCCTGGAGTGGAACACACAGCACATGGAGAAAATTAAGAATGCTGCAAGAATGGATTTATTAGAAAAGTGACTAAAGAAGTACAGGGCTGTTTCAGAAGGTGATGGCACAGCCCTGGGTACAGAAATGTACCTGTACGTGGCTCTCAGTTACCAAATACTGGTCCAGTCAGCCTGAGCATCAGAGGCCCGTCAGGTAGACGACACTTCAAAATCTTTTCCCCTAAAATTTCTGAACTACACGTGTATCCTAGACATCAGTCATACAGACAACATATAATGTGCAATGTCTTTAGTTTTGGATGTAACCACATCAATTTATAACACCAGAAGGCAGCACTGTATAATGGTAAAAAGCCTATGATTGGCAGGGGTATCTGACCTTTTGGTGTCTCTGGGCCACATTGGAAGGAGAAGAGTTATCATGGGCCACACATTAAATACACAAACACTAGTGGAAACAAAAAAAAAATGTTATAATGTATTAAGTGAATCTATGATTTTGTGTTGGGTCACACTCATAGCTATCCTGGGCCGCACTCAGGGCCTGCTGGCCACAGGTTGGACACACTTGCTACAACGTGCTGTACCCTTGATAGCTGTGTGGCTTTACAAAAGTGTGTTGATGTCGCTGATTCTTACTTTTCTCATCTACCACTCAGAAGCCGTGGAGAATAATGTGCTGAGTTGCCATGTGTAAAGAATGACACATCCATGTAAAATGCTTCCTGTGTTTCTGACGCAAAGCAAGTGCTCACAAATAATAGCTCTAAATCTAACACTGTTACCTATTTTTTAATTAATCAGGTCTGAGGCAGGGAACAAGTCATCTAGGAAAGAATTTAGGAAATATTGGATATGGAAAGAATTTGGGGAAACCTAAGTGAGCCTTACTTTTCATTATTTTGAGCAACTATAGGAAATGTCTACTTTTTGGCCATTCACCCTTTGGAACCTCCAGTGGAATCAAGTTTTAAGAGAAGGTCCCTGTTATGACTCTGGTAGTATTCTAGGTCCATGTGGAAACGGTCTGTGGTGCGCTCTAAAACAGGAATGTCCAAACTCCTCCTGCAGATACTGTGATGAAGTGGATTCTAGGAAGTGACATGGGCATCTGAATTTTTAGAAAAGCCCACAAGTAATTTTGACATGTACCCAGAGTTGAGAACAACAGATATAGTCAATCATTGTTATCATTATCATAGTATTAGATACTAGTTTTGAATATAAATTGCAGAAACTTATGCAAAGTATTAAATAGATTATCTCATTGAATCCTTAAATATTGCTGGTCTGCCTCTCACCATAACTGTATAACTGAGGAAACTGAGTTTCAGAAAAGTTAAATAACTTGCTCAAAGTCTCACAACCAGTGAGGGACACGGATGCTATTCAAACCCAAGTCAGCCAAGTTCATAGACAGTTCACAAGACAACCCCAAGGCATGTGTCATGCCTCTTGTTCATGCTGGGATTTTCCCTGATATGGAGTTTATTTTCAAATTCTCCAACCTTGAACAGTGGGAATTAACACTGTAATCTTGTGCTTGAGCCCTGGCAGTTTCAAATACACCTTTTCACACCTAATATTCACCCTTCTCATTCAAGTGCATGGCCAGAAAAAAAAAAAAAAAAAAAGCTGGAGCAAATCTGCAGAGAATCTTATCTATCATGTCTTAGTCCTTGAATCTGGAGCATCTGAGTGAAATTGATTTTTAAATGACATTTTAAAAAAGCCTTCAAACATGTTAGACTCTCGTTTAGAAACACAAAAACACTTAACACCATTCTATTAACTTCAGCCTGATTATTTCCTGTATTTCAAGACTCAGTTCACTAATTACCTCCTCTAAGTAGTCTTTCCTGAGCTCCCTGAGCAGCAGATGTCTCCCACGTTATCCATGTACCTTGCACTTGGTTCTGACTTTGTGACTGATCATGGCATAACATAGTTGTCCATTTCTCATGAGTTGTTTTTTGTTTTTTTTTCCTGAGCAGGTGAATCCTAGATACTTGTACATAAAAGTTTTTAGAAGGAAAGAAGGAAGGGAGTGAGGAAAAAAGGAGGCAGGGAAGGAAAAAACAGAAGCATGGGATCATGGATAACACACTACCTGAGGAGAAGATCTACATGTTATAAAGATACTGTTTTCTAGGCAACTTTGGGGATCAGGGATTAGAAAATGGAAAGCACCATAAATATAACTTAAGCATGGACAATACTACACTTTTTATACGCTTTTATTTTTATGTGATTCCTCGGAAACATTTTTGTTCTTCATTCTAGTACTTTCTGTGCTAAAGCACTGGATTCTCCTAGAGAAAGATACAAGGGTATGCATGAATCAGACAAAGCCCCCTCAAAAAGCCAACAGTCTTTGCAGAGGGCACAGTCACTTAAGCAATGACGCAGGGCCTTTGATGGAGTTAAACAGCAATATTGCATGAATCATATCGTCCAATCTAGCAGAGTCACAGATGCTCGGGAATGGGAAGGAGAGCTGCAGTTTTTCTGGGGTCCAGAAGCATGGAAAGAGTAAAGACTTTGGAATAAGACCAATTTAACTCTGCTTCCTTACAAGCTGTATGACTTCTAGTAAGTCCCCTAAATTATCTCAGCCACAGTTTGTTCCATTGTAAAATAAGGGAGATAAAACAGTACAAAAAGCTTTAGTGAAGACATGAGGTAATATTTGTAAGGTATCAGACACAGAGTAGACAATTAGTAAATGATGTACTTCTGTTTTCACTGGTACATTAAAGGATATCAGACAACATCAGATGATATCATTGAATATCTACTGTCCTCCCTGCCCCCAGGTATATGGTCTAGTGTGTTTCTAACCCATCCTGCATTTATATTTAATGATAATTCCACTTCCTTTCTCTGCCTATAACTGCTACACATTTGGAGAATGAGTGAGTGTGTGAATGTGTATGGTGTGTAAGCTAAGTCAGACTGATGGAGAAGATGGATTCTGAATTGTTGCTAATGGTCTAGACATGTCCCTGTTTTGTCAACAAAGTCCTGTTGTTGAAAGCAATGTTTTCTCACTATGTCAATATCTCTGCCATGTTGTGTTGATATTAATGGAACTGCCAGGAAAGATATTTAATTAAACATTTCCCAGAATAAGAACTGTCAACATTTATTTCCGAGCTGAAGGCATTCAGGCTGGTGGGGAGGGTCCCTCAGCACATGTTCAGGCACCGTAGTGATGTGGCGAGAACACATGTGTGTGAGTCTTGCTGAGATGCTAAGATGGACGTTTGGTCTCTCTGGTCAATGACGAGCAATTGTTTGTCTCCATTACAGTTATTTGGAGTAATATCATGCTGTTCCTTTACAGGAATAGTCCTTCGTAGCCCGAATTCCATTCTATAATGGACGAGAGGATAATTACCGGAATCCAGTATAAGCTCAGTGTTTAATAATACCCTCTTTCTCTGCCTGAAACAAAATGAACAGCAACAAAGCAAAAAAGAAAAGAAAATGGTGCTTGAATCTTCACTATAAGTTACATTTTGAGGATTCAAAGAAGGGGGCTTAGTGAGCAGTGCTTCAGTGAGGTCTGTGCCCCGCCCCCATTTATTTTCATATTCTCCCAAGGGAAACTGATCAACTCCCTGTGAGAGCCCTGACTGAGCCCCATTGAGCCCTGGATCTCTCTCTTCCACCAGCGAGGGCGGAGGATAAATAAGATCAAGAGCCTGCCCCAGTTGGGTCAGAGTCCTCGCCCCCTTTCTACTTCTTACATTGGCATTCTTACCTTTTTGGTCTTCTGCTCCTCATGTAAGCCAGAGGCTGCTAATACCCAGACTTTCAAACTGGGGTCTTAAGGAGAATGGGCGTGCTTTAGGGCCTAGACTTCTATGCAAGCCATGTCTTCCAGCTATCTCCCAGAGCTCTGCATGAGGCAGAATCCCAACTAATAATAAAATCGTGTTTTGATTTGACGTTTTCTTTCTGTGTCTCTTGCCCAAGGATCTCATGAGGAGGGTATATGGGCTAACACAGAGTTAGATATTCCTAAATCAAGAGAATCCCACTGAACATCATCCCTAAACTTACCTTATCACACACCCACACATACACACACAATGCCTAAAGAACTAACTCCTTAATGGAAAAAAATACAGAATAAAATAAACTACTAAAAAAAAAAAACACAACAGAACTAACTCTTGAAATGACCCCTCCCACACTGCCTCTCAGGAGCTATTTCTTACTTATTAAAAGTTATTTTGTTTTAGTGTGAACTTCTTCATAAGTTACAACCTTCACACAAACCCAGACATATTTCCCAGAAGGAGACGATCTGTTACATGCAAAGAGATGTATTAATTTTTAAAGGATCACTGAGCATTCAACTTTTAATATTTCTCCTTCAAATCATTAAATATGGGCACATTTTTGTCAGCCAGTGACTAGCACCAGGGGGCATTTCAGAAAGTTTTCTATGCCATCCGTGAAAATAAATGCAAACCCAGATCCCACAGTAAGTAAGTATCTTTGAAAATATCTAAAATTTACTCTATGAAAGTAGATCAATGCGAGCAGCAATTGTTTCTGTGGTGACTGTTCACCAGAGCTCTGTTTATTTTTCTGTCTGCTTTCAAATATTCTGAAATAATTAAAAAAAAAGAGATTCTCTGAGGGCCGCAATTTCACACATCTCTGCTGTAGTTAAACTTGCCTAGAGATTATATGCGTGCACGTGGGTGTCCGTTGGGATTTACTTGGCAGGACAAGGAAAAGAAAGAAGGAGGAGTCAGGTTAGTTGTTAATTGTCTGGGAAGCTGAAGGTTGAAATCTGCAGGAAAAAATAGGCTCCAGGGCCCAGAAAGTCAAGGCCCTTAAGGAGACACATTTGAAGTAAATAATTTCACAAAGGAATTATGGAGTCCTCTCTCTAGGAAATGTATTGCATGTGATCTCATTTTAGGAGAATCATTTACTAAGTTCATGGAAGAAAATAACCTCCTTGTTGAGCTGATTCTATAAGAGCAAGGACCCTTAGATGGGGACATGGGCCATCGCTGGCAGGGTGGCACTGGAACACACCTGAGCTCTCTCCCTTCATCATGTTAGGTAACTGGACCTATAGTTATTGCACAAAAAGAGGAGAGTGCAGGCAATGATTTGAGCACACCATTCAATCAAATACTTATTCCCCATGTGTTTGTAAGTGGTAAAGAATATATTGTGTTTATTGTGAATATCTCTTCATATACTACTTATTTTCAAAAGCAAAGGTTACACTCAGCACATTTTACTTGAAGTTATGCAAACAGACTTCGACCACTAAATTGTTGCAGCCCCTTTACAACTCTAATGTTGTGGAATCCAAATCCAGTAGTAAGAATGGGCATTGGAGATCATTCCTCACTCACTTAGCTGGCAGTATACCAAGTGTTACATGGGCATTTATGAATGAAGCAACATCTCTGCTCTCTCTGAGTTGTCAATATAAGGAAAAAAAGCAAACAATGAATATGCCCTCCCCCCCAAAATACACATAGGATTACAATTTAGATTATATACTCAAAAGGAAACACATGGGATGCAGTGACAGATAAAAATGGTGAGTGGCAGAGGGCGATATGGTTAGAATAACTGACAAAGAATGATTCCCTGAGAGGTGTCCCTTAGATCGAAGGTGTGTTGGGGAGAGGCTAATGGATCAATAGTGTCCCAGCCTATATAAGAACTAAAATAATAAATAAGTAAAAAGAATATAGGGAAGAATGACATGATGTGAAATTCATATCAGGGTCCACATATTGCAGGAAACGAGAGACCCCCATAGAGAGACTCTGTTTTAGTGTAAATGCAATCAGAAGTAATAAGAAAGTGACATGATTAAGTAGATGTTGCATAAACAAAGAAAGGAAGAAAAAAGAGGAGGGAGGGAGAGAAGGAAGAAATGATAGAAGAATGGAGGGAAGGAAGCAGAGAGGAAGAAATTGCTCCAATTGCTTTGTAGAAATAGTTGAATTGTGTTAAAATAGAAGCAGGACCCAGAGTAATGGAAGACTTTCATGTAGGTAATGATGCTGAATTGGGCAAGGGTTGGCTTAGTGGATGGAGAGAGAAATGCATTGCCTTGGAGATATAGTTTGGAAATGAAATGGATGGACTTGTGATTGGGTTGGCCATGGATATAAGCGGATTCTTTCAAGGAAGATTCATTTACTCAAAGCAAGTGATTGAGGCACTCAGGTATTTTTTGACTGACTTAATACTCACTGCGTCTCTTAGTAGGCTAACCATTGCCAATGCAAGTTTACTTACTGGTAAAATCAAAACTCACCCGATGATGGTGTTTTGTCAGTTCACCTGGTTTACAGGTTAGAAGGCCGGTGCACTCATCTAAGACTTCACAGTTGGCAACCTCAGCGCTTTTGCTCCCGCTGCATTTTCTGTGGGACACAATTCTCATTCTTAAACTCCCCTCTGATGTTGCATTCATTTACTCTCCCATTTATTCTCCTCACTTGATGCCAGAAAGCATCACTCATACTATTTTCTCAGGATGTGACAATGGCAAATGCTCTATATCTCTGTCATGTATTCTGTTATAGGCCAGTCACTATGCTATAAACCATCAGCTGGTACAAAAAACTAACAACAACAAAAAAATCATTGACTGAGTACCAGCATCAACATCTGACCTTTGACGCACAGTATTTTTAATGATCACCAATGATGGAAATGTTTCAAAACTTGATTGTGCTGGTGCCTCCAGGACTGTATATGTTTACCTAAAATTTGTCAAACTATATAACCAATTGGGTAGATTTTATGGTGTGTAAATTATAGCTAAATAAAACAATAAAAAAATTATCCAGTAGTTAAAACACCTTCACATCACTTTGCTGTGTGGCAAACGGCAGACAGGTGAGAAGGCCGTTGTGGAGGATGCTCTCCCTTAACTCCCCAGCGGAAGTGAAATCGATGTCATTTCAGAATTGTGCATCATCAAACTCAAATTGTGAGGGTGAAAGTGATGATGGTTAAAAAGATCCAAGAATCAATATGCGGTTATTATGTAACTCAGAGGATCAAATTATCTAGGTTTCTTTTATGCGTTATTTTGCAGTCACGTGGGGTATAGTTGAGGGGAAGGGTGGGGGACAAAACCATGCATCTTCTTTGGAATTCAGAGTTCGTTTTAGTAAAATGGGTAGGCTGAACTTAGATACATTGCCATGTAACTCTAAACTTTATTATTATATATGAATATATATATATTTATATTAGGATTATATATGAATATATATAAATAGGGAGATATATATCTCTCCATATTTTCAAGGTCAAAGTTGGCTGGAAATAACTAAAAAATCATTTCTGAAGTGTGAGAAATGTACACTAGGCTTCGAATCATAGAAATGATTAGAATGAATGAAGCTGGGGAAAGGGTCACTCCCATCTTAGAAAATGCTTCTTCTAAAGGTAGAATTAAAATACTTTTCTGAATATGGAGTTAAAATGTATATTTAAGGTATGATTTTTATTTATTTTATTTTATTTTTTGTTGTTGTTCAAGTACAGTTTTCTCCATTTTCACCCCATCATGGCCCCTCGCCCCACCCACCCCCACCTCCCACCCTCAAACCTACCCCCTTTAGCTTTGTCCATGTGTCCTTTATGCATGTTCCTTGATGGGCCTTCCCCTATCTTCCCCTGTTATTCTTCTCCCCGCTCTCCTCTGGTTACTGTCAGTTTGTTCTTTATTTCAATGTCTCTAGTTATATTTTGCTTACTTATTTTGTTGATTAGGTTCCACTTATAGGTGAGATCATATGGTATTTGTATCAACACCTGGCATAAGGTATGATTAAAAAAAACCTCTTGTAATTATCTTTTCATACTGGTATGATTTACCACTTAGAAAGTACTTTGTCATTCATTGCTCTCGTATATGATAGTCTGAAGAGTTGGCTTTTCATTTCCCCACTCTACAGATACAGATAATAAAACTTAGGCTTGCAAAGTCTCACACCTGAACGTGGCAGAAATATGACCCAGAGCTGAGCATCTTGGTGGCAAATGCAAGTCTCCATTTTTACCAGTCATAGTTCTCTGCAACCAGGAGACTCTTATGACATCCCATTCTTCTTTCTAAGGTGCTCTTAAAATCAGAGGTACAGAGACTCATAGATTCAGAGGACTGAGTGATGGTTGACAGAGGGGAGGTGGGTTGGAGGCCTGGATAAAAAGGTGAAAGGATTAAGAACTGCACATTGGTAGTTACAAAATAGTCACAGGGATGTAAGTTACAGCACAGGGAATATAGTCAATAATATTGTAATAATGACGTGTGGGGAAAGGTGGACACCTGGAATATTGGGGTGTCACTTTGTAAGGAATAGGATTGTCTAACCACTATACTGTACTCCTGAAGCTAATACAAAATAATGTTGAATATAAGCTGTAATTTTTTAAAAATTCAGTATGGCACACAGAGGTTGGGTCTCTCTCATTCTACATGAGTAATTTCATGGAAGGAAATATAAAATCTTGGTGCAAAACAGGTGTATTCCACACTCCATAGCCAATTCTGTTTTTCTATAATATATTCTCATCAGGAAATGCAACACCTGCAATGTTATCTTTGCATACATAATTTCATTCTTGTTCACTATGTATCAAATCCATCTACAGAACTCATCAACATGCCAATTTAAATTATAGACTTCTCTAGTCTTTGTTTTGTACAGAAACATTTCCCTACACATAACTATCAGTCAAAAGTTAATTTGGGGCCCAAATTCATTTTTAAGACCACAGCCAGCATATGATTTTACTGCATCTTTTTATGATGAGTCTGGATATACCATGTATGAATGATTCATAAATAAAAATAAGTGTGAATCTCACAGATACAGATTAATATATGAACCAAGTTGCAATGAGTGTATATATTTTTATTGTTGGTACTTGTAGAATTTTTCATTTTCATTTCATTTTAATGAAGGATACTGTTCTGAAAGCTATATGCCAAAAATCACTGGTATTTTATAGGGAAGATGAACTTACTCAGTATTTTACAGAAATTTTATAAAGTAAGGCAATATTTATAAGCCACACTTTTTGATTAATACTTTCTTAATTCTTTCAATAATGTAATCATGAGAATGCTTTCCCTGAGTCCTAATGTACTTGGTGAGTTTGGAGTTAGTCTTTACTCACAGTGTCTACACTAACAGACCCATGTATGTGCATGCACACACACAGGGTCTCTCTTTCCAGTGGTTTGCTGTGTCACATGCCCACTGTCCTTGGGATGTAAAACAGTGAGCTCTGCAAAGCCTCTGAAGCACAACATCTCACCCTGGCCTTATTGTGCCTGCACTGTAGTGTATTTGTCTGTTTATCCTGCAAAGGTAAGAATAGCATTTTAAGAAACATTGTATACTTCTTGAGGATAAAGACGAAGTCTAGATCATCCTTTTATCATTAACACTATTAGATTGCTTGGCATATAACTGAACTACAATCAATACCTTTTTGTTGAGAGTAAAAAAAATAGTGCATAAATGAAACACAGTGGTACAAGGGCAGTTTATGGCATGAGTAGAGATATATGAGCTTTAGGGTCAGAGAGACCAGAGTTCTGTATGAAACCCTTATTTAAAATGTATACCGGCCCTGACCGATGGCTCAGTGGATTGAGTGCTGGCCTGTGAACCAAAGGGTTGCCAGTTCGATACCTAGTCAGGGCACATGCCTGGGTTGCTGGCTAAGTCCCCAGTAGGGAGTAGGGGAGAGGCAACCACACATTGATGTTTTTCTCCCTCTCTTCCCCTCTGTCTAAAATAAATAAATAAAATCTTTAAAAAAATAAAATGTATAAGGAAATAAGGCAGCTGACTTTTCTGTTATTTGTAAAATGAGGTTAATCAAAAATGTATAAAAAGGTCACTTAACAATTACAGTTAGCAGCTCCAAGCACACACCCCTCCACAGAAATATTAAAAAAAAACACAACTGCCACAATGAACAGTAACTGTTGGAATCAACTTTGTTAGAATTCTGAGAAGCAGTCAAAGGTTCAGTACAACCGAGATAATTTTGAATTACAAAAAGCCATTTAAAAATAATAGGATAGCTTTGTGGCATTTTTACTTGCCTTTGCCCCTTCCCCTTCTCACTTCCCCTGCAATCTTAAAGACTACCTTCCACATTACCTGTGTGTCCATATTCCCAGAGAAAATGAAGCACGCTTGTATGTGAATTATTGTGTGTGTCTGTTCTAATCGGTGTGGTTGCTACTCATTCAGGGCAGAAAAACAGCAGACATTGTTCAAAAACATTTGAAGGCAAATCAAAACCCTGCTGTTACCCAGGGCTAAAGATTATGATTGAGACAAGAAGTAGACTCCCTAAAGTAAAGCCTGGAGTAAAAGTTGGAGAGTTTCTTTGGGAAGTCATGATATTCAAAAGTGTCTGTATATAATGATGAATTTGGGAAGCCACTCACAAGCTCAGGAAAGGTCTGAGAAAATGCCAAATGTTCACTTATGGCTCATTTGTAGGCTCACTTGAATCTGTCTTCATTGTACAGAATCAAGAGTATTTTCTCATTCCTCTAGTTGAAATTCAGATTAATATCATCTGTATTCTGGAAGCTATAGATACCAATAAGCTAAATTACTATTTTTTTTGAAACTCAAGTATATTGTATTCTAACATAGCAACTCACAGCATTTTCTGCATCCACTTATATATCCAGCAGTGGGTGAAGAAGAAAAAAATAATGAAGTTTTATCTCCATTTATCAGGAATGCAGAAGAATGTGGAGCTGAAAGTAGGTAGCATGTGATGGAGTAGTTTCAAGAGGGCTTTGTACAAAAAGTATTCTAGCCCTGGCTGATGTGGCTCAGTGGATTGAGCACTGGCCTGCGAACCAAAGGATGCTGGTTTGATTCCCAGTCAGGACACATGCCTGGGTTGTGGGCCAGGTCCCCAGAAGTGGTTATGCGAGAGGCAACCACACACTGGTGTTTCTCTCCCTCTCTTTCTCTTCCCTTCCCCTCTCTCTAAATAATAAATATATAAATACAATCTTTAAAAAAGTATTCTATAGGGAGCAGGAAACTGATAGCACTGAAAATAAAGTTGAAGGATAAGGGAGTCAGAAGTAGGGATAAATCAGTATTTGGATTTTCTTGAGGAAAAAAAATATATCCTATCTAGTCCATGTTAACTCCAGGTACCTTGGAATACGACAGCTGAATCACTTAGTAGTTGTTGTTTTTTTGTTTTTTCCTGCAGCCACAAAGAGAGGGCCTAAAAAGTTGCAGGTGTTCTATAAAGGACTGGTGAATAAATAAAGAAAGAAAGAATGAAACATCATCATCATATCATAAAACTAAAATAAATTAAAGGAGGGTGAAGCAGGCTAATGGAAAAAGCTTTGAAGGCATTACTTTTACTAAAGCCATTTTCCAGCTTCTCCTATTCAATTAATTTAACAGGAGATACAGTTGTGTTGTCAAAAGGTTGATTAACACTAATGAACCAAGAACAGTGTGTTCTTGTGGGCGATGTTTAAAATCATCATAGATTCAACAAGAAAAAGAGAAGGCAGAGAGATAACGCAGAAGAAAAAGTTAAGAATGCATCCAAAGACAACCGCCCACAAATTATCAACCACAAACCCTTAAAAGAAGATCAGTATTTTAAAGCCCTTGCTTTAAATTTGTCCTCAGTAGTCTTATTTCAAAGCCAGAGGGAAAAGAATTACCCAAAAAGTGCCCACCCATTTATAAACATTGTACAATGAATATAAAATCAATTGATCCTAACAATTGTCTCAAAAGGAAAAATTCTGACAATAATTGCATTTTGACATATCTTAAAAGCATAGAGAGTATTTGTGAGTCTTAGCAAATCGAACTAGCATTTATGGATATGTACTTATTACTATAATTGCACAGAGTGTTTTCTACCACATGAATAATCTCAAATGACTGCCTTTACCTCTACTTCAAAGTCCCAACCTATTTTCTAGGGATCTAACATTGTTCATGATTTGATCACAGCCAGCCTTTCTGACTTTATTGTGCGTGTGGTTTTTCCACGCACTTCATTCTCCAGGAAGCCCTGACTTCTCACTGTTTAATGGACCTTCCAACCTTGTTGTACATGCCGAGGTTATTTTCAACCTTCCCTACTTTTCCAGCCAGTGAAAACCTAGCTCCTTTTCACAGTCCTCAAAGTCACCTCCTGCATGGAGCCTTCCTTAATCCCGTCCTCACAAACTCATTGCAATCCAGATTAATTTCCCTCATTCCTCTGTGCTTTGGTAGCATTTAACAAGCATCAACAAGGATTGATGGTGTGCATGGTTCTCATTGCCAATAGATAAAACAATTTCTTGCAGACAGGACAGCACTGAAATATCATATAAGCCTAAGTCATTATGCTTTTAAAAAGATGCTGAGAACAATTTAGATTTAGAGAAGGTTTGCAGAAATAGTAGAGAAATCCTACATAACCGTCACTTAATGATAACACTTAACGTAGCCATAGAATGCTTGTCAAAACTGGTAACATAACCTTGGCACAATACTATTGACTGAAATAAAAAGTTGATTTGAATTTCACCATGTTTTAACGGATGCTATGTTTTTCCGTTCCAGTATGTGATTCAAGAGCCCATGTTGCATTTAATTGTCATGTCACTTCTGTCTTCTCCAATCTGTCACGCTTTCTCACTTTCCTTGTCTTTCATGAACTTGACACTTGTGAAGAATACTAGTCACTACTTCATGCATGTTCCCTCAGATTGGGTTGGTCTAATGTCTTCTTATGGTTAGATTGAGTTTATATATTTGTCACAAAAACACCAAAGAAGCAATGGTGAATATTTATATGCAGGCACTTGATATTTGTATGCAATATTGATAATCTTAAAATTAATCATTCAATTAAGGTGGTATCTGCCAGGAATCTTCACTGTAAAATTACTCCTTTCCCTTTCTAACTGGCAAATAGTCTATGGGAGAAACTTCAAGACTCTGCAGATATACTGATTTTGCTTACGATCCTGCTCACCAATCATAGCATTTATCACTGGACCATTTAGGGCAGAAGAAATGCAAATTCGATCATGTTAATTAGGTGTGGTTATGTATATTTTTTCTTAGCATTTCAACTTCTGAATACATTCCTGAATAGTCTCCGCTTCCATTGTGTATAATGATGTGATGTGTATTGATCCCTAACCTCAGAGATCTCACATGTACAGTGGGGGAAACGAGGTATAAGCAATTATTATAGTACATAGAACAAAAATGCTAGTGAGTCATTGTTCCCACTGTGGCACAAAGGTTGTGCGGTAGGGAAACTTCAGTACATAACACCTAAACAAGTATTGAAGAAACAATACAAAATTTCAGGTGGACATACACAGGAGATTACTTTCGGCAGAAGAATGGGCCTGTGCAAGAGAAGAAGTTAGGGAGCCTGACATGCTTAAAGAACCACAGAGAGTCTAGTATGAATTTGAAAACTTAGGTACAGATCCTTAAGGGGTCTGTACATCTTGACAGTCATCCATGCCTGTGGGCCAGCAACATATGTTTAGTTTGGACAACATAACTCAGCGTCACTTTCAAACACCAAAGGGGCGGAAATCGCTGAGTTGGAGAGGTGTTGACAGTGCAGTTTCCCTTCATCATCCACGAGTTTTCCGGGGGTAGTCAATCAGCATCGTCCAGCAGATGGTGGTTGTAGTCGAAACAGTATGCACAATATGTGCTTGGTGCCAAAATGCTGCAATTGCTGGCTGCTGTAAATTGAATGGCTGTCCTAAACATCTGTGACCTGTCACTTGAAAGGCGCAGTATATCCAAAGGTTTGACTCATTTTTCTCTGCTGTTCAGTGTCATCTTAGGCAACCAGCATCGGACCCTTAAGCTGAGAAGCTTCCTCAATACTTGAGCCCATGATTAAGCAAATCACCAGCTTGTGTGCGCACAGTAAATATGGCTACTAAGAGAAAAAAATGTTTTTCTAAAATTGATATAATAAGCATGTACCATTTCCATGATTATAAAGCTTGTGGATGGGCTATTTTTGAACAATGGGATTAGAAGGCCATTGGTTTCTGAGAACTACACATCTCTGAACACAAATGATTCCATCCAACATCTTGCACTGAGACTTGGCCAAACTTTAGCATGGCTTCTATCAGACCAAAACCCAAGACTGTGTTCCTAGCACGATGCCATGCTTTCTTAAGATGCCTGACTGAGAAAGCTATCAAAAGAATTCATTCTTTCATTCCAGCCAGAACCTACATATAGGGCCTTGACCTTTTTTCCCCCTTAGATCTTTAGAAAACTTGCAGTTATTAATCCTTTCTCTGCTCCTTTAAGATGTAAATCTTATACCTACCTGAAAGGTCTCCTCCAGCGCCTGGGAGATACCTCTTTGAAATGCAAACATCCAGGAAAATAACTCTCTGCTCTCCCAGGGCCTGTGGGAGGGGGAGAGCCTAAATTTGGAAAGTGCTTGGCTCTCATTGAGATTGTACCTTCAGGCCAATTTGCACATGTACCTTCTGTCCTAAAACTATGAAAAGTTTGTTTCCTCTCTAGACAAGTGCAATGAACAAACTCAGAGGCCTAATTACATTGACCAGCTCTCCTTAAAGCCATCTCAGTACTTTTCCTTTAGCAACATCTCAGCATTTTAAAAGTTCGTGTGAAATGGAGCTCATTTCTGTACGGAAGTCTCCCTCCCGGACTACAACCGTCTGAATGAAATCTAACTACTTTTACCAAGTATCTGGCTTTGTTTCTCTTTAACACTTTCAGGGAAAGAAAGAAGGAACCACACTAAGTCTTTTGTGTGTGTGTTTCTTTTTCTGTCTAACTTGCTAATTTTCTCCAATTATCAAATAGGGTTTACAGGAAACAGATCTCACAAGAGGAGTTAGAGTTTGTGAGTTCATTTGCAGTTCTCCATAGGTTTTAGTGCGGAACACCTCAGATTTGGGGACAGTTGATGGAGATGATATTATTCAGGCTTCTGCAGGTTCTGGAATCTCTCTATACAATATTATGTTTCACTCATGTCTTTCTGCCACCTGCAAAGAGAAGCAGGGAAGGAAATTTGGCTTTGAAATATAGCTGAAATTGAAGCTTGGGTATGTGACCCCTCAGCGAGGCACTTAACCTGGCTAAACTAACTTTTGCTTTTATGTTAAAATAAGACCAATAATACTTTCCTCACAGGATGAAATCATTTTGTAAAACACTTAACCTGTTGCCTGAAAAGTTGAAGATGCTCAGTAAATAAATTCCCCCTACTCCACATGCAAAAAAAAAATATTTTTGTCTTGAGGAGAAGCTTGTAATTTAGGAAGCTTAGAGGAGAGAAGGGGGTGCCTGTGTCTAACTCTGAGCACCCGCTGGCTAGGAAATGCACAGATAAATAAAATGGCCAAAAAGTACTAAGGAAGAGCTTTTTCCCTCTGGGCTACATTCCTGCATGACCTGGATCACAAAGAAGGTTTTGGGTCCTCCCTGGCCCAGTGATTAAGAGGCCCAGTTACATTTTGCAGAGCACTGGGTTGGCATAGCCACGGATGAGAATGTCAAGCGACGAGCAGCCTGGCCTTTCCATGTCCATGGTGAAGCTTCTAGCCATTAAGAGATGATCTATGGTATGTCTCCCAGGCAAACAAGGACTTGAGAGGGAGGTTTTGAGATTATTTGCCAGTGCCCTCATGCCCTTCTTGCATACCTGTCAGCTGAAGGTAACTTTACAGTAAGCTGAGGGGACCATTTCCAAGGCGTGTTTTCTCATTGTTACAGCTACATGGCTCAGCCTTTGCCGACACTCCCAAAGGAGTTGATGCACCCAGAAGCTGGGCACAGGGGAAATTATAGTAAAGAGAGTAGGAAATGATAACTACTGGTATCAAAGAACGTTTGCTTCCCCATCCATTGAATGGGATACTCATTCCTACTTCACTTATTTGAGAATAAGATGTAATACTATAGCTGTGTGAGGTGCAATATGATTTATAAAACAGAGGTGCATAATATTAAGCCAGGTAATACGGTCAGTAAAAGGTAATTCTCTTTGCGTACATGTGCTTTGTGCAAGAAGTGGCTTTTCTTTCTGCAATCACAATTATAAAGGATAAAATAGCCCTAATTGGGTGCACCATTTCTACTGATGGCTGGTATTTGAAATGGGCAAACAAAGCGGGTGGTTTCTTTTAAACACATTATTTGTGTGTTACAAATGAATGTTAACATGAGTTCTGAAGCCTCTTGGAGATGTTTTAGAATGAAAACCT
>VMDR010009063.1:0-35535 GCA_007922815.1 Macrotus californicus
GATTGGTGTTTCAGGGCTCTTAGAGTGTAATCCTAGCAGTGGAATTGGTGGGTCAAAAGGCAATTCCATTGTTAGTTTTCGGAGGAAATTCCATACTGTTTTCCACAGTGGCTGCACCAGTCTACAATCCCACCAACAGTGCACTAGGGTTCCCTTTTCTCCACATCCTCTCCAACACTTGTCTGTTGATTTGTTTATGTTGGCCATTCTGACCGGTGTCAGGTGGTATCTCATGGTGGTTTTAATTTGCATCTCTCTGATGGCTAGTGATGCTGAGCATCTTTTCATATGTCTCTGTGCCCTCTGTGTGTCCTCCTTGGAGAAATGTCTGTTCAAGTCTTTTGCCCATTTTTTAATTGGGTTTTTGGTCTTCCTGGAGTGGAGTCATATTTTTAGCACAATTTTGTAGCACTTACTATGTGCTTTATTTTGTTTTTTATAAATTTATAAGGTTAATTTTAGAGCTGCAGGAAAAGAAGACTATGGAAGCGGGAGCTGTCTCTGCCTGTTCCCTTGGCAAGCAAGATGTAAGGCGAGACTCTGAGTGTCAGGAGTGAGCACTTGGCATAAATCTGCTTTCCATGGGTCTCATCCAGAAAACACAGCTGCATAAGGATAATGTGCAAAGGCAAGACCTACTGGAAGCATCCCTTAAGTGTTAACACATGCTACATAAATACAAAACTTGAGTTTCAGATTCTTTTGACCCAAAAATCAAGAGTTTACCAGAGCAGGATCTAACAATACAACAGAGTGATGTTTGCATAGTGAGGTCCTTTTTTCTCTGCTCTGCATTGTACATATTGTCATATCAGCCAGATAACTTAGAAAGTAAGACATCTCACCGACTGATCCTCTTCTCCCAAAATACAACAGTATGTACAGTAGTCCTTTCACATTCATCATTTTGCCATACACAGGTTCAAATAGTAAAGAATGACCTCAAAGGTTTGTGTTTATATCTCTAGCCTCATGTCTCCAAATTGCCCTTTATATTCACATATTCACACACACACACACACACACACACACACACACACACACTCCCTTTCCTTTTGCCTCTCTTTACCTCCACTCCTTTCCTACCTTCTATGGGTCAGTCATAGTAAATTTTTCTCAGTTTTTTAAAAGCATCAGGTTCTCTTTGGGTTCTATATATTCTCCTACCATTCTTCTTTGTCTCCAGGAAACCTCCCTTAAACTCCAATTCAGAGTTAGGTACAAGCCCCATCACACAATCTACCTTTGTAATTAAATTGTCTACTTTCTTGTGTATCCTCTAAACCAGTGATTTTCAACTGATGTCCCACAAGCATTTTTAAAACATGTAATATCTGACTATTTAGTCACGAATACTAACCTCTTTTCCCTTAGATTGTCAAATAAAAAGATAACAATAGCCAACACAGCAATAGCTGTCAGTGTGAATGAATCAAAATTATACCTATCATTTTTTTTGGTCATATCTGCAAAAAATATATTTTCTTGTGTGCTGCAGAATTTTAGTAATTAGTTTATGTTTACCATGAGAATTGGTTGAAATCACTGTTCTAAACTGTAAATTCAATGTAAACAAGGAATTTGTCTTCCACTCATGAACTTAACAAATAAATATTGATTAATTTCTCTGTGCCAGGCTCAACTCTGGTAAAAACAAGATATCACCTAACTCCCTGTTTGGAACCCTCTAAGTACCTTCTAAAAACTGGTTGACTGGATGGATGGATTGACAGTTGGATGGATGGATTGATGGATGAATAGGTATGGCAATTAGGAATACGTCAGTTAGAAATGTGCTCAGATGAAATAAGACCTAAACAGTGGCTTAAGCAGGTAAGAAATGTATTTGACTCACACAACAAGGTTGGTGTGGTTTCACAGGCCTATCAGGAGCTTCTATCTTCACATTATCTATTTTTATTGTGTTTTATGACAAAAGACATGTCTATTTCCTATCCCCTGGATCTTATTTGAAAATAAGGTCTTTGCCAGTGCAATCAAGATGAGGTCATATGCCCTAAATTCAACATGACTGGTTCCCTTACAAGAAGAGACACAAAGAGAATGCAGTGTAACTGTAGAGACAGATTGCACTGATGCTTCTGAAGCCAATCCATACCAAGGACTGTAGGCAACCCTAGAAGCTTGGAAGAGGCAGGGGAAAATTCTCTCTCAGAGCCTTCAGAGAGAGCGTGGCCCTGTTGACGCCTTGATTTTGAACTTCCAGTCTCCAGAACTGTGAGAGAATAAATTTCTGGGTTGTTTCTTTTTTAAGCCACCCAGTTTGTGGTAATTTGTTATGGTAGCCCTTGGACACTAATATAGTGAATGTTTTCATTCTCATAATTACAGAAGGGCACCTACATTTCTAGACGTCACACCTGTGTTCTGGTCAGGAAGAAGAGGCAAGAAGCAAAAGTCTGATGAGCATTCAAGTCTAGTCTGCACCTTTAAGAAACCTTCTTTGCAGTCCAATCAATGGTATCAATGAACATCTCATGGACTAGGGCTGGTCACCCAGCCTGGTCACCCTTTACTTTCAAGGGAGTCTGGGAAAGTGAGCATATTTAGCTTCCAAACTGGGTAGTTGAGGAAGGCAAGGAAAATTGTAAATGATTGGGTCTGCCAACCCATGGTGACATAAGTTTATCAATCATGTTCAGGGCACTAGTGTTAATATACTCCCCCATGTTTTTCCCCCTCCGTCCCCAAATATATCTTTATTTAAACAAATAAATATTTCCTTCATAAGCACAAGTGCTGTGGCACAGTTGGCTGGTTAGAATATTCCAATTAGAAACAGGCCTTTCATGAATGGTGGGTGTGTATGTGACAGGTGAGAAATATTCCTATTTTTTTTCCCATCTCCATGACCAGGGCTGAGATGGATCCAGGGAAGGGGCACTGCTTAAGGGAGAGAGTTTGCAGGCCACAGCTTCCGCTCACTGGGCCTCTTCCCCAACCACAGAGGACCGCTCTTCACCCACTGGTGTAACTTGTAAACAATCAATGAGCCTCCAACTAAGCTATTCATAGACGAAGTCAGGAGTACCTGCAACCCTTTAGTGCACAGGGGGCAAACACAAAGCCTGTGGGCCGAATCTGGCCCTCCACCTTGTTTTATCCAGCCTAGCACCTTGTTTCTACCCGGCGGCAACACCGAGCTCTCGCTTAACTGTTAAGGAGTACTTATATTTATACAGTCCTAAATTACATTCGGTCCTTTGAAGGCAACTGAGAGGCTGATGTGGCCCCCAGTGAAAATGAGTTTGACACCCCTGCTTTAGTGTTTGGTTTCTACATTTGAAAATTATGCAGTTAATATATAGAGTCTCCTAAAAATCAACAATTCAAAGACTTTTAGAGTAGAAATGAAAAGTCTTCCTGTATCAGCAACCCCCATCACCTGTCCCAGTCAAATGTCCCTTAGCAGATGCAACCACTAATAACAGTGTGTTGCAACCATTCAAGGCCAGATAGGTTCACACGGGATTCAGACAGACAGAAGAAAATTCGTGGAGATGTCAGGATGTTTGACACATCTTTATTCTGGGGTGGGACAATCCACACATGCCGAAAGCCACAGGTAGAGTAGCGGCATGTCCCAACTCCCTTATATACTAAATGCACACAAAGTCGGCAGGATGCCAAGATATTACATAACAAAGCGTGATTCTGTGCATGTGGGTCCATTCTCAAAGTTATGAGAATACTGCTAATTTTAGTTGCCCGGACGTCCAGGTGAGTGAGCCTGACTGAATTCATTTTCCCTACAAAAAATTTGTGTGTTTCTTTGCTTACTCTCATTCATGCATTTACGTGCCTACACCACACACACACACAGTATACACAGAACATGCACACACGGTTTATATATATTATAAATGGAATTACACTTCCACCCATTTGATTCATTTTACAATGTGCCTTGGCATTCCTTGTAAGGATCTTCTATGATTTATTTAACCGATCTTATACTGGATGCACGTTGTATAGCAAGTGATGTAGAGCACAGACCCATGCCAGCCTGCCTGAGGTCGAATCACATCATAGTCCTGCCTCCTGCCAGCTGTGAGACCTTGCACAAACTGCTTCCTCATCATTTTGTGTCTCAGGTCCTTTATGTCAACGTACAACGGGGACAGTAAAAGTGCTTGCGAGGTTGTCATGGAGGACTGAGTACATTTGTGTAAAGTGCTTGGAAAAGTGCAGACCCAGAGAAGGCCTTATGTAGTAAGTACTGGCTATTATTCATAGCGGTTTTTCCAATTTTTCTGTTATAATATTTTGGCAAAGAGCTTGTAGATAGTTCTGTGTAAACATGTGTGAGTATTTCTATGGAATAGATTTCTATTCCTAGAAGTGGAATTACTATATTAAAAAGCATACACATTTTAATTTGGCCAGACCTTACTAAAGTGTGTCTCCAAAAGAGAGAAAATGTGTGTGGGTGCATTTATGTGTATCTGCACCACTACTGGATGCTACCTCCAGGTCTTAGGTAAACTGTGGGTTGAAATGGAGTTTGAATGTTTTATTCTGCACATCCCTGATTACCAAGAGTGGTGCATATCCTTTTGCAGGTTGGTTAGCTACTACCCGCCCCTGTCCCCCTTTTTCTTCTTCTGTGAACCCACCAACTACGGTTTTTGCCTGTTGTGCTACTGGGTTACTTTTCTCTTTTCTTATTGATTGCGTTTGCTTTCTACATATCATGGCTATGAACATTTAGTGATTATGTATGTTACACACTTCTTCATCCAGTGAGTTGTCTGTCTATTTTTAGTCTGTCATACAAAAGTATTAAGTTTCAAGTGGACAATTCTGACAGTCCTTTCCTTTGGCATTTTGCGTCTTGCTCAGGACGATTTTTCCCACCGCAGCATTGTGGAAAACAGTCCCCGTGTTCTGAGGACAATTGATACTAAGAAAATAAAGAAAAGAAAAAGTTTGGGTTGAAGTTTCATCTGGGAAAATAAAGTTAAATGTGTTTTTATATTATATCTAACAAAATTTGTATTATAATTTCAAACATTAACTAACTTGCAAAGTGAACAAAAAATCAACCAGGCTTTTAGGAAGGAGGATAAATTCTCTGATAAAAATTCTATGATTATGTAATACAGTCTCCTTCATTTTTTTACAGCAGTCATTTTTATAAAAATATTTGCAGATGTCATCCATTCTCCCGAGGGTTTCTCTTAATCCTTTGAAGTTTAAGTTACCGCCTCTAGAAGAATCTATCCTGCTTTTCTTGTAAACTTTTTTTCCTTACAAACTGATGGCTTTGCACAAGATCTGGGCAGTGAGCCACCACCATTTTCATCAACTTCATGAAAAATCCGACCTCTTTTGCCAGATCCGCATTGTCATTATGCAGTCCTTTGTTTTGGCATGATGTTATCGAGTGTTTGTAACACCAGACTCTAATCAGAGAAATTTGGTGTCTGGGACAGATGTTTGAGCAGAGGGAGATTTCGCATGTGGCCAATCCATTACTTAATATTTTCAGGATGTGTGTATTTTTGCTTACCGAGGAACTCAGATAATGAGGACTATAATGAGGACTCCGTGAGCCTACTATTCCATTTAATTCACCCAGTAAAGATGAGGCACTGTATTAGTCAGGTTTCTCCAGAGAAACAGATAATACATATATCCTTTCTCTTTCTCTCTGTCTCTTTCTCTGTCTCTCTCTCTCTTTGACTGTGTGTGTATATATATTACGTGTGTGTGATCTTTATTACAAGGAATAGACTCTTGTGATGATGGAGGTTAAGTTCTATGATCTGCTTTCTGCAAGCTGGAGACCCAGGAAAGCCAGTGACGTAAGCATAAGTCCAAGGGAAGAAGACTGATGTCCCATCTCAAGTAGTCAGACAGAAAGAGTGAATTCTCTCTTCCGCCACCTTTCTGTTCTATTCAAGCCCTCACAGATCAGAGGAGGCCCATCCACATTGGGGAGTGCAATCTGCTTTACCCAGTCCACTGATTCAAATGTTAATGTTATCTGGAAACACCCTCACAGACACACCCAGAAGTAATGTTTAACCAAATATCAGAGCACCTCATGGCTCAGTCAAGTTGACACATAAAATTAACCATCGCAGCACCTTTGATGGTTGTATTCCCTTCATTTGGAGCACATATTTTCTCTTCTGTTGAAGGAACAGCACACACTGAACAACACTCAGCCCTCTCCCGACCCTACACCCCCATCACACTCACACACATGCTAACACCCCCAGCCTCCTCTCTCCTAATTCCCATGAAAAACTTGAAAGGCTATTTCTAAAAACATCAGAGACACACCAAACTTAATACCTGTGAGAAAGTACAGTCCTGGCCAGGGCAAGAGGAAAGCTCAGAAGTAAACTGCATGATGAGCAGGTGGGCCTCATTCTCTCACCTGACAAACTTGGAGGAAAGGGTCAGTCTTGGAAGGAGATGAACCCTCGTCCTCTGTCAACTCCAGCATCCAATAGCTCAGCATCTGGCTGAGTCGTGTTGGACCAGGTTCCCCAATACCCTATGTCAAACAGCTGTGTCTGAGCCTCTGCTAATGCCAGACGCTGTGGAGAGGGAAGAGGTGTGAAAAGGCCATGGTCAAGTTCTCAAGGATCTTATACTGAAGTTGTGGAGACAATAAACATTATAGCAAATGTCATGAGGGTCATTCCTGAGGGTGCTGGGGGTGGGGCAGCGAGGGTGGATTTCACAATGGGTTCCTCAGGACCCAAGAGGCTCAGTGGAAGTTTCTGTGGGGCCGCCATGAGGAGGACCGGGCCCTAGGCTGCCTCTCGCCTACCCAAAATTTGACTAGAGCCGCTGCTTTGACCAGCTTTACAGATTGGCTGTTATTGAAAGCATTACTTAAAGAAAAGATTCTGTTTTTAAAGATGAAAAACCTGTGACGTAGAGTAAAGGTCAGCAAACTACAGCCTGGGCACCAAATCTGGCTCATCACTGTTTTTATAAATAAAATTAGCATCCTGGAACCCAGCCATGCTCATTCATTTATCTACTGTCTACGACTGCTTTGTACTACAAGGAGCTGAGCTGAGTAGTTGTGACAGGAACTGCATGGCCCACAAAGCCCAAAATATGACCCCCTGGCCTTTTCCAGAGACAGGTTGCCAACCCCTGACTGAGAGGAAAGAAATCTGAAGATGGACAAGCTCAAATAGCTATGCTTCCACAAAGGCAGTAAGTTGTAATTTAAAGGCAGAGCAAGCTCCTGGTGGCCAAATCCTCCCCAATGATCACCCAACATACACCATTTAGGTTTCAGTCCTCCAGGGGCTGACTGCCACACAAATACCGCCTGCCCCAGGCGTGCTGGGGAAGTGACCTCTGTCTTCCTTCTGTTTCACATGAACTTTTCCTCACAGGTGACTTACTGTGAGGAAATGAAGCTGAGACCTCAGGGCCCCTATCAAGACTTGCTCCTTAATTTTGTGATTTTTACTTAAAAAGGGCTTAAAAAGTGGAATCTGCAGCCCCCTCCCCGCTTCTCTTTAGTATGCTCCAGGTAGTACCTTCCCTGTCTGGCAGAGCCTTTTGCCTTTGACTCCTTTGGACCTCCTGAGTTCAAGGACAAGGAACTCAGCTCTTCACCTCCAGCCTCCGTAGGGCAGCCTCCTCCCTACCATCTAGGCTTCTGATTGGGGAAGGAGGGTCATTCCCCAGTTAACATCTGCACTAGATGTGTGATGGTTAATTTTATGTGTCTGCTTGGCTGGGCCACGGTGTCCAGATATATGGTCAAATATTACTCTGGATGTTTCCGTGAGGGTGTTTTTGGATGAGATTTAACATTTAAATTAGTAGACTGAGTAAAGCAGATTACTCTCTATAGTGTGGGTGGGCCTCATCTAATGCATCAAAGGCCTTAAAAGAACAAAAAGACTGACCTCCCACAAGCAAGAAGGAATGCTGCCAGCAGATGGCCTTCTGACTTGCATTGCAACATCGGCTCTTCCTGAGTCTCCACCCTGCCAGCCCACCCTGTAGATTTTGGACTTGCCAGCCTCCATAATCACATGAGTCAATTCCTTAAAGTAAATCAATCCATCTCTCTGTCTCTCTCTCTCCTCTCTCTCTCTCTCCATATAGATATATATTAGTTCTTCAGTTCACACAGGTTCAATTTGGAGAAAGATAGATGTGGGAGGTCCAGGTACATCCTCCAACCTGGTTTTGCAGGGCCAGGCATTTGAGGGTGAGGGGCCACCTGCTTTGTTGCCATTAGTAAAATCGATTCTTGTAATCTGGGCCCCTTGAATCTTCTTTATCAGTTAGGGAGGAGAGAGGAGCAAGCGGCTGGCACTTTTAACCTTAAACATTTATTATAATCAATTTTTTAAAAAGATCTGAAATTACACAGGAAAAAGTATAAATGACTGGAGCCTGTTGTATTCTTTTTTCCAGAGAGATCTAAATTTCAAAAGGGGATGAATTTTCCTGGGCTTCCGTTTTTATGCGTTATACCTTTGTGAATTTTTCATATATATGCATATATATATATCCATCCATATATATTTTGGTAGGTATTATGTTCATATTAGAAAAATAAAATTTAAATACAAATTTACTGTTTCACCACTTCCTCTCCACCAAAATCATTGCTATTTTCCCCTTGTGTTTGATATTAAGCGACTAGCATGTTAGTCTGTAGCTGAAGTTCAACCTCCTTGTTTTTGCAGATTCATTTGTTCATTACTGATTCATTCCACGCATTAGTACTCAGCGCCTCCGTGTTCCAGGCCTGAAGCCGGAACAGGTGCGGGGCCTCCTGGAATCACTTTGACTGAGTTCATACCCCAGTTCTGCCTCTCATTAGTTGTTCAAGCTCAGTCAAGTTACTCACTCTCTCTGTGCCTTGGTTTTTGGTTTTGTGTTATTGTCTGTTTAAGTAAAACAGGACAAACCATGGATGAAATGAGTTAGCAAGTGAAGCATTTAGGGCAGGGGTGTCAAACTCATTTTCACTGGGGGCCACATCAGCCTCGTGGTTGCCTTCAAAGGGCCGAATGTAACTTTAGGACTGTATAAATGTAACTACTCTTTAACTAGTGGCAAGGAGCTCGGCGCTGTCACTGGGTAGAAACAAGGAGCCAGGCCGGATAAAACAAGGTGGAGGGCCGGATTTGGCCCACAGGCCTTGTGTTTGCCACCTGTGATTTAGGGCAATCCTGCACACCAGCTGTTATCACTAATAAGGGAACAGCTTTGGGCAGGGAGGTGGGAGAAGTTTCTGTTGGTTGAAGTTTTTGGAGGGAGGGGAGCAGTGGTCAAGCTGTCATTTTGAGGAAAGCAAAGAAGATGTGAAGAGAGAGAAGTTAGAGGGATGTGAGTTGAGATTAGGGTCCATACTCCCGTAATGGTACCTGGCTGGGGGCTTGGAGAGAAAGACTTGGAATAGTCTAGGCTGGGTTTCACTCAGGTATGATGAAAGGCCATTGGAACCAGGGACGTGGCAAGAGAGCAGGCAATGTGGCAGACAGAAGAAGCGGATGGCGGGAGTGCTGCACCCTGCTTGCTTCTGTAGAGGACACTAGACTGTCACGTAGCTACTTAGCAATCCCACCAGCTTGGGACACAAGGAAGACAGCATTACTTTCATTTCTCAAACCAAATACAGCTTAGGCTGCAGTATGTCTGATGATTAGCGGGAAGTTCAACAATGCCAACCTGGGGCATTGTCCAAAAACCCCACACGCTTATTAGTGTCTCCAAAGCCAGTCACATGAAGCAAAACTGAGACAGATGCCCGTAGGGCTGAAGGAAACCACAGCCACGCCCAGAACAAGACTGCTCCAGAATTAGCTGCCTGGCCAGGCAGAGAGGACCACAAGAACTACAATTAAGTGCTCATCTTGTCTGATTCAAAGAAGTCCTTGGTGCTGCTGTAGGCTTCAAGATACAGTGATTCTTCAAGGCAGCATAATCCCACTTTCCAAGGATATGTATACCCAGAAGCTCCACACCCAAACCATCCCAGGCTCCCAAATTCCACTGCAAACACATGCCCCATACGAGGCAGATAGGGACCACCAGCCAACACTATTCCAGAAACATCTTTTCCCCCCATGGCACCCATTGAGTCCAGGTCACCAGGCCAGACTTCCCCTTCCCTCATGGCCAGAAGCCTGAGGGAGACCTTGGAGGTTCCTTCTCTCTGTTGACCTTTCTTAGCAGGAACTATCTCAGTCTGCATTGGTTCAAATAATGTTCATTCTCAAAAGGGAAAAGACTGGAGTTTCCATTTCTTTCCTCACAGAAAGTTCCTCATCTCCTATCCTCTGGTGACCAGAGGGAGAAATGAGCAGTCTCAATCGAATCACCAAAAAGGCCCTGCCCAACCCCCACAGGACAGGGCTTCATGTTCATTTACATAAACAGAGGGCTCACCTCACTCCTCCTGGAACAGAGAAAATCTGATTTGCTGTCTTCATCTAGACTGAAAAACAACTAGCAATGGCATTTTCTCTAAAAACAAAACAAAACAAAACCTAAACTAAAAATTGATTAAAGATTAAAACTCAACAATAAGAAAATAAGCAATCCAATTGAAAACTAAGCCAAAGATTTTTTAAAATTGTTGTTCAAGTATAGTTGTCTCCTTATCAGACACCTCACCAAAGAATACATCCAGTTTGTGAGTGAGCACATGAACAGATGATACAAATAGGATGTCATCAGGGAAGTGCCAATTAAAACAACAAGATACAACTAAACACCTATGAGAGTGGGAAAATCTGAAACACTGACAACACCGAATGCTGGCGAGGGTGTGGAACCATAGGAACTCTCGTTCTGATACAGCCGCTTTAGAGAACAGTTTGGCAATTTCTCACAAAGCTAAATGCAGCCTTACTGTATGATCCAGCAATCCTGCTCCTTGCTGTTTACCCAAAGGAGTTGAAAGTGTGTTCACACAAAAATCTGCATACAGGTGTTTATAGCAGCTTTATTTATAATGGCCAGAACTTGGAAGCAACCAGGATGTCCTTCAGTGGGTGAAGGGATAAACAAACACTAGTACATCCAGACAATGGAATATCACTCAGCACTAAGAAGAAATGAGCTATCAAACCATGAAAAGACATGGAGGAACCTTAAATACATATTACTAAGTGAAAGAAGCCAATCTGGCTAGGCTACATACTGTATGTTTCTAACTACATGACATTCTGGAAAAGACAAAACTATGGAGACAGTAAAAAGATCAGTGGTTGACAGGGATTAGGGAGCAGGGGTTAATAAACAGAGCAGAGGATTTTGTGGGCAAAAAAAATACTTCGTGTAGTACTGTAATGATGGATACATGTCATTATGCATTTGTCCAAACCCATAGAATGTACAAGACCAAGAGTGAACTCTCATGTGATTATGGGTGATTATGGAGTGTCTGCGTAGGCTCACTGACTGTAACAGAGGTACCACTCTGGTGGAGGGTGTTGAAATGGGAGAGGCTATGCATGTGGGGAGGCAGGGAGTGTATGGGAACTTTCTGTACCTTCCACTCAATTTTGCCATGAACCTAAAATTGCTCTCAGAAATAAAGTCTTAAAAACACTTCAAATAAATAAATAATCGATCAAAGATACTGTTGCTGCCGCTTTATTCAAACAGAAGTGGATGGGTTAGAGAGAATACGCATGTTCCTTTTTTTAGAAACTGGATTCCCTTGGACACTGGTCTCCATTCATTTGCCCAACAAAATTTATTGCATGCCTACTATCTGTCCGGCACTGCTCTAGGCACTGGAATGCTGGTAAGTGAGCAAAAAGACCGAGTTTCCCACTCTTGTGAAACTTACATTCTCATAAACTCTGTTAGGGATTTAGAGTTTTAAAGAGCAATGGTCCCCAGCCCTTTTTGGCATCAGGGACCAGTTTCATGAAAGGCAATTTTTCCAAGGAGGAGGGATGGTTTCAGGATGATGACACCTGAAGTGGGTTGCTTAGGTCCAGTCTACTCCATAATCTCATTTCGGTTGCTGTCACCGCAGAAAACCCTGCTTCACAAAGATAGGATGTTGGAAATGGAAACAGGCTTTTCAGTGCTTTTGTGGCACTCTCAGATTATTCCACCTTTAATGGGCTTTAATCCAGAGTATATGAAAATTTGAAGTTTTCTCAAGCATACTTTTAAGGCTACCATCATTTGTGATTTCAAACAGTGGGCCCTTTTCTAGCACGGACAAGGTCGATTCACCTGGCTTATTCACAAATAGATGGTGGATCCATTCCTTCCCAGTTCAGGGGTCTTTTGTGGTTGGGAAGTAATGCTGAAACTCTTCTGAAAGCTGAGATAGGTGACCATCCACCAGCTGGGAGAAAGAAGGCCCTGGGTCAGTCTCTTTCAGAATCTGCTAATGTTTGAAACATGTGAAAAACCCCATGTTCACTCATCACCCCCATAATTCCAGTTTGGCTTTGAATGCAGCCACTTTATCTTCTGACTTGAACACAGTTGTCATTCTCCCCTGAAGTGACAGATTGAGTTCATTGAGCAAGTTGAATATGTCACATAAGTAAGCAGGTTTTGTGACCCATTCTGTGTCACTGAAATGGACTGCCAGTGGTGACTGTTTTTCTAAAAGAAATCTCTGGAGCAGCTCTTGTAACTCGAACACTCTGGCCAGTGATCTCCCTTTAGAAAGCCACCTCACTTCCGTGTGTAAGAGAAGACGTGTGTGCTCTGCATCTGTCTCCTCACAGAGCTGCGTGAACAGACGTGAGTGAAGGGCATGTACTTTGACGTGGTTGATCATTTTAATCACATCAAGCAAAATGTTGTTAAATTTAGGTGACATTTTTCGGCTAGCCAGCATTTCTCTATGGATGACACAGTGCGTAGACTCACATTCAGAAGCGACCTCTTTGACTCAAGTAGTGAAACCAGAAGGCCATCCAGTCATGGCAGCCACTCTGTCCGTGCATACACTGACACAAAATGACCAGTTCAGCTTTCCTGATATGTAATCAGTCAGAGACTTGAACAGCTCCGCAGCTGTGGTGTTGGTTGGCAACAAAAGTGCATGTAACATATCCCCATGCACAACCTCCTCAAAACTGTATCGCACAAAAACAAGCATTGCTGCCTTGTTGTCAGCATCAGTAGACTTGTCAACCTGGACTGTGTACCATGGTGACTCATTAATCCTCTCTAACAATTGTACCTCAGTATCCTCTGCTATTTCATCAGTTCATCTAGTTATGGTGCTAGCTGAAAGGGGAACATGTGCCACGTTTTGAACTGCAGCCTCTCCTAAAAGTCCATGACAAATATCCTTAGCAGAGGGCAGGATCAGCTCTTCACCGAGAGTAAAGGGCTTCTCAGCTTTAGCAATGCAGTTAGCCATTAAGAATGATGCTCTCAGTACAGACATACTTGATGAAGTGGTAGCCTTCAACAATTGCTTCTGTTCTTTGGGTTCACATTTTCTTTTTCTTTTGAAAAACCCCAAAGGCTTGTCTTTTAATGCAGGGTGCTTGGTCTCCATGTGGTGAAGCAGTTTTGCAGTTTTCCTGGCTTCATTGGATAGCCAGTTGCCACATACTATACAAAGTGGGCTTGGAGAATGTGAGTCGCCTATTGCAATGAACCCATAATTTAAGTAGGACTCTTGGTGTTTTCTTTCAAATGCAGCTTCCTTTTTGTTGGCAGGCTTAGCATCTTCTGTTGTCTCATCATTGGTTCTTTCCACCTTTCCAAAAAGGCTCTCCAGCAACATTTGTTTTTCACTCCTTTTGTCTAGGATTAGCATGGGGGCTTACCAAAACTGTGACTAAGACCAGTGCTTAGTACAGGAAAAGAGGCATGGACAGAAGTGGTAAGTAAAATAATAGGTGGGCCACGCATGGACTAAAATAAGTGTTGGACTCAGACTTAAAGCTGCCACCAGGTGCAGCTGTACAACTGAAGTACATCAACTCACTTGTCACTATAAAGCCTGCCACCAGGTGCAGCTTAATTGTCACTTGCCACTCACTGACAGAGTTTTGATGAGTCTGCAAGCAATTGATGTATTATGGTCTCTGTGCAGTCAAACCTCTCTGCTAACGATAATCTCTATTGCAGCCACTCCCCAGGACTGGCATCACCGCCACAGTGCCACCTCAGATCTGGAATGTCAAGTCTGGAATTCAAGAAGAATGGCTGGAGTAGTTTGCAATGGTCAACATATGAATGGTACTTAAAATGGAGGGACTGGGTCCCCCCTCCCCCCCGCCAGCCCCTACCTCCCACTCCACACGTGTGTATGGCACTGGCCACCACTGCAGGCCCCTATCTCTATAATGCCAGCGCAGCCTCAAGCTCACTGAGAGCTCCAGCCAAAGGAGAAGAGGGTTAAGTAGCGATCTCTATACAATGGCCCCTACAAAGCAGACTGCAAATGGACAGATGATAAAATACCCTGGAAGCAAATGGCTACTAAGCCTCTCAAGAGTGCGCCCTCTACTGGAGGGGTGAACAAACCTCATGATTACAGACCTGGTATGTGTCACTCAATGAAATTAGATGTTATAAGAAAGTCCACTAGACTTCCGGCCAAGATGGAGGCATAGGTAGACACACTGTGCCTCCTTGCACAACCAAAAGAAGGACACCAACAAATTTAAAAACAAAAAACAACCAGAACTGACAAAAAATCAAACTGCATGGAAGTCTGACAACCACGGAGTTAAAGAAGAAACATTCATGCAGACCGGTTAGAGGGGCAGAGCTCGGCACCTGATTGTAGAGGACTCACGGCAAGGTGCGGCTGGCAGACCAGGCCGTCCCACACCCACATGCAGATAAACCAGGAGGAACAACTCGGGACCGAGACAGACCACACAACCCAGAGTTCCAGCGAGGGGAAATAAAGCCTCAAAGCCTCTGATTGAAAACTCCTGTGGAGGTTGAGGTGGCGGCAGCAGGAGAAATTCTCAGACTCACAGGAGAGCTCGTTGGAGAGACCCACAGGGTCCTAGAGCGTGCACAGCCCTCCCACCCGGGAATCAGCACCAGAAGGGCCCAATTTGATGGTGGGAAGCAGGGGAAGTGGCTGAAAACCGGCAGAGAGTGGAGCAAGTGGTATTGTTCCCTCTTGGACCCCTCCCCCACATACAGCGTCACAACACAGGGAGGTGGTTGCCCTGCCCTGGTGAGCACCTAAGGCTCCACCCCTTACTATGTAACAGGCTCATGGAGAAGAAAAAAAAATGGCTTCAATGAAAGAACAGATCAAAGCTCCAGAAAAAATACAACTAAGCGACGAAGAGATAGCCAACCTATCAGGTGCACAGTTCAAAACACTGGTAATCAGGATGTTCACAGAATTGGTTGAATTTGGTTACAAATTAGATGAACAAATGAAGGCTATGCTAAGTGAAATAAAGGAAAATATACAGGGAACCAACAGTGATGGGAAGGAAACTGGGACTCAAATCAATAGTGTGGACCAGAAGAAAGAAAGAAATGTTCAGCCAGAATACAATGAGGAAACAAGGATTAAAAAAAAATCAGGAGAGGCTTAGGAACCTCCAGGACATCTTTAAACATTCCAACATCTGAATCATAGAGGTGCCAGAAGAAGAAGAGGAAGAGAAAGAAATTGAAAACTTATTTGAACAAATAATTAAGGAGAACTTCTCCAATTTGGCAAAGGATATAGACTTCCAGGGAGTCCAGGAAGCTCAGAGAGTCCCAAAGAAGTTGGACCCAAGCAAGCACACACCAAGGTACATCATAATTAAGTTACTCAAGATGAAAGATAAAGAGAGAATCTTAAAAGCAGCAAGAGAAAAGGACACAGTAACCTACAAAGGAGTCCCCATCAGACTGTCAGCTGATTTCTCAAAAGAAACCTTACAGGCAAGAAGGGGCTGGCAAGAAGTATTCCAAGTCATGAAAGGCAAGGACCTACATCCAAGATGACTCTATCCAGCAAAGCTATCATTTAGAATGGAAGGGCAGATAAAGTGCTTCCCAGATAAGGTCAAGTTAAATGAGTTCATCATCACCCAGCCATTATTATATGAAATGTTAAAGGGACTTATCTAAAAAAAGATAAAAACTATGAACAGTAAAATGACAACAAACCCACAACTGTCAACAACTGAAACTAAAAAAACCCACAAAAACAAAAACAAACTAAGCAAACAAGTAGAAGAGGAATAGAATCATAGAAATGGAAATCACATGGAGGGTTATTAGCAGGTATGGGGGTGGGGAGAATGGGGGAAAAGGTACAAGGAACAAGAAGCATAAATGGTAGGCACAGAATAGATGGGCAGGTTAAGAATAGTATAGAAAATGTAGAAGCCAAAGAACTTATATGTACGACCCATGGACATGAACTAAGGGGGGTGGATTGCTGGAAGGAACTGGGGTACCAGGCATAGGAGGGCAAAGGGGAAAAAGGGGACAACTGTAAAAGCATAATCAATAAATTACACTTAGTAAAAAAATAAAGAGGTAATGAAGTTACAATGAGGTAATTAGGGTGGTCTGAGTCCAGTGTGGCCGGTGTGTTATGAGAAGAGAGAGCACACAGATACACACACGGAGCAAAACACAGGGAGGAGAGGGCCATCTGCACTCAAGGAGAGAGGCCTCAGGAGAAACCAGCTTTGCCAACTCCCTTTTGTTGGACTTCTGGCTTCCAGCACTGTGACAAAATTAAATTTCTGTTGATGGAGCCACCCAGCTTGTGGTATTTGGCTATGGCCGCCCTAGCAAACTAATGCAGCCTCCTTTTTGAAACTCACCACTGTCTGGATTCCCACGGTGCCGCATTCTCCTGGTCCTTCACACTTTTGCAACTGTTCGTTCTGGATGGACTACTTGTCCTTTGCCCGTTCTTTAATATTGGTGATTCTCACGGTCGATGTCCTTTCTCATTCTATGTGCTCTGCCCAGCAGATTATCACTCACTCTTATGTCTGAACTATATTGACAGCAACCAATTCTCCTGCATTTTGACTATGTTGACAATAACCAATTCAATGACTTCAGTCTAGTTCTGTCCCCCAAGCACCATATGTATGTGTAAAATTGCACATTCCCGTGAAGCTCTCCACGTACTTCAGGATCCACAGTCTAAAACTGCGGTCATCACTTCTTCCCACACTGGCTCTGTCTCCTGAGTTCTTGTTCCCCATATTCAGGTCATGTCACCTCTTTCCTCGTCACCCATGCTAGGGACCTGACAGCCAGTCTTGATTTCTCCCTGCCCTTTACTGCTATATAGTACCTCCTAAGTATGTATTAAGCACATCTTGTCCTTCCCTTATTTGCTGCCCTGCTCTAGTCTCTTGCTTAGATGCTGTAATCACCCCCTAGTTGCTCCTTCTGCCTTCACCCTCATTCTTAAATCAGTCCTGGTGGTAGCTGCCCAGGTAGTTGCCTGGACTCCCTCCCCCATGCTCTTCTCAGGATGGTACCACACATCCTAGGAGAGTTTGATCAGGTACTAACCTCCTCTAGAAAGCCTTGCAGACCTACTAAGAGAAATCAAACAGGGAAAGACTGACTGAGAAGATGCTATTTAAGATGAGGCCAGAAGGACGAGGTGGCACCAGTGTGGTCCTTTAGAACACCTGTTGGGTCTTTAAAAAATTCAAAATCTACTTCGGCTTTTGTCCTTTTTCCCTAGATATTAAGGGTTATTTGGTTTATATGAAGTTGTCTACTGCCACCTTATGGCAAACCATTAAAAAGACACTCCCAAACATAAAATTCCAACTTCTAGCCCGACCATCTCTCCTGTTACAGTGGATGAATTATTCTGTGCTCCATCTACGGACACCACCTCTTCTTATGCACTAGAAACTGTCCTCTCACTCACCCAAAGATGTGTGTTTGTCATATTTCCTTCTATCTTGCATCATCAATTTTGCTGTCTTTTTTTACTTATTCCATCAGCACTCAAACCTGTTGGTAGATCACCCATTTTAAAACAAAACAAACAACAACAAGAAAACCCCCGACAGTTTACCTTAATTCTATCCTGCTCTCTAGTTGCCACCCCATTTCTCTTCTCTCTTTTACAGTAAACCTTTTCAAAAGAGTTTTCTGTACTCGCTGTCCTCACTTCCTTTTTTCTTCCTCTTTTCTTAGGTTGTTGCCTCCAGCAGTCCACCCAAACTGCTGGAGTAAGACCAGAGATGACTTTCACTTTGCCACATCAAATGATCAAGTCTCAGTCCTCATCTTGACCTAACGTTGACATCGTTGCTGAGTTCCTTCTCAAAAGACTTTCCTCACTGCCTGGACCCTATGTCTCCTGGTTGTCCCTTCTCTGGCCATTCCTTGTCAGTAGGCAATGCTGGTTCTTCATTTGATCTCTGAGCTATAGATGTTGGAATGCTCACGGCTCAATCTTCCAGCCCCTTCTCTATCAACATTCACGCCCCAGGCCATCTTATGCAGGCCCTCCGTGTTAAACTCTAATAAACAAACAAACAAACAAACAAACAAATAAATAGCAAACTTACAGGAACAGCACAGAAGTCAGACAACATTAAAAACATGTACTTGCACATAGAACAACTCAGACAAGTACAGTGAATGGATGCAATTTACTGTATGATAAAAATGCCATAAACACCATTTAGTTGCCATCAATAAGAAATCTACTTGTTTAAAAAAATCCAAATGCTGGTATTGTGCAGAAAAACTTAGCAGGTTTATTTATAATTGTTGTAAAGTTGAACTGCTGAAACTTGTTCACTGAAACATTTTAACTTGCATTAATGCTTTACGTCTCTGCGTTTATATTAAAAATTCACACACAAATAAAAAATGAAAAATCTGCCAATACCTGATTTCTGTCCCCTATTTCCCATGTATGTGGCATACTAGCTAAATGTCTTTTGGTATAATTGTTACAGATTTAGCGTGGATAGACAGGTTGGTATTTTCAAAAAGTTCAACCAGATAGTCCTCAGTTGCCTCCTTGCAAAGCACCGATAGTGGCACTCTGGAAATACAGATCTGTTTTGAAGTCCTGGGCAAGTTCTTGCATGCACTGGAAGGGAAGTTTGCAAATCAAAGGTTTAGTGGACTTTCTTTCTTTTTTTAAATATATTTTATTGATTATGCTATTACAGGTGTCCCATTTTCTCCCCTTTATTCCCCTCTGCCCTGCACACTGCTTCCCACCCACATTCCCCCTCTTTAGTTCAGGTCCATGGGTCATATATATGAGTTCTTTGGCTTCTACATTTTCTATACTATTCTTAACCTGCCCATCTATTCTGTGCCTACCATTTATGCTTCTTGTTCCTTGTACCTTTTCCCCCATTCTCCCCACCCCCATACCTGCTAATAACCCTCCATGTGATTTCCATTTCTATGATTCTATTCCTCTTCTACTTGTTTGCTTAGTTTGTTTTTGTTTTTGTGGGTTTTTTTAGTTTCAGTTGTTGACAGTTGTGGGTTTGTTGTCATTTTACTGTTCATAGTTTTTATCTTTTTTTAGATAAGTCCCTTTAACATTTCATATAATAATGGCTGGGTGATGATGAACTCATTTAACTTGACCTTATCTGGGAAGCACTTTATCTGCCCTTCCATTCTAAATGATAGCTTTGCTGGATAGAGTCATCTTGGATGTAGGTCCTTGCCTTTCATGACTTGGAATACTTCTTGCCAGCCCCTTCTTGCCTGTAAGGTTTCTTTTGAGAAATCAGCTGACAGTCTGATGGGGACTCCTTTGTAGGTTACTGTGTCCTTTTCTCTTGCTGCTTTTAAGATTCTCTCTTTATCTTTCATCTTGAGTAACTTAATTATGATGTACCTTGGTGTGTGCTTGCTTGGGTCCAACTTCTTTGGGACTCTCTGAGCTTCCTGGACTCCCTGGAAGTCTATATCCTTTGCCAAATTGGAGAAGTTCTCCTTAATTATTTGTTCAAATAAGTTTTCAATTTCTTTCTCTTCCTCTTCTTCTTCTGGCACCTCTATGATTCAGATGTTGGAATGTTTAAAGATGTCCTGGAGGTTCCTAAGCCTCTCCTGATTTTTTTTTAATCCTTGTTTCCTCATTGTATTCTGGCTGAACATTTCTTTCTTTCTTCTGGTCCACACTATTGATTTGAGTCCCAGTTTCCTTCCCATCACTGTTGGTTCCCTGTATATTTTCCTTTATTTCACTTAGCATAGCCTTCATTTGTTCATCTAATTTGTAACCAAATTCAACCAATTCTGTGAACATCCTGATTACCAGTGTTTTGAACTGTGCACCTGATAGGTTGGCTATCTCTTCGTCGCTTAGTTGTATTTTTTCTGGAGCTTTGATCTGTTCTTTCATTGAAGCCATTTTTTTTTCTTCTCCATGAGCCTGTTACATAGTAAGGGGTGGAGCCTTAGGTGCTCACCAGGGCAGGGCAACCACCTCCCTGTGTTGTGACGCTGTATGTGGGGGAGGGGTCCAAGAGGGAACAATACCACTTGCTCCACTCTCTGCCGGTTTTCAGCCACTTCCCCTGCTTCCCACCATCAAATTGGGCCCTTCTGGTGCTGATTCCCGGGTGGGAGGGCTGTGCACGCTCTAGGACCCTGTGGGTCTCTCCAACGAGCTCTCCTGTGAGTCTGAGAATTTCTCCTGCTGCCGCCACCTCAACCTCCACAGGAGTTTTCAATCAGAGGCTTTGAGGCTTTATTTCCCCTCGCTGGAACTCTGGGTTGTGTGGTCTGTCTCGGTCCCGAGTTGTTCCTCCTGGTTTATCTGCATGTGGGTGTGGGACGGCCTGGTCTGCCAGCCGCACCTTGCCGTGAGTCCTCTACAATCAGGTGCCGAGCTCTGCCCCTCTAACCGGTCTGCATGAATGTTTCTTCTTTAACTCCGTGGTTGTCAGACTTCCATGCAGTTTGATTTTTTGTCAGTTCTGGTTGTTTTTTGTTTTTAAATTTGTTGGTGTCCTTCTTTTGGTTGTGCAAGGAGGCACAGTGTGTCTACCTATGCCTCCATCTTGGCCGGAAGTCTAGTGGACTTTCTTATAACATCTAATTTCATTGAGTGACACATACCAGGTCTGTAATCATGAGGTTTGTTCACCCCTCCAGTAGAGGGCGCACTCTTGAGAGGCTTAGTAGCCATTTGCTTCCAGGGTATTTTATCATCTGTCCATTTGCAGTCTGCTTTGTAGGGGCCATTGTATAGAGATCGCTACTTAACCCTCTTCTCCTTTGGCTGGAGCTCTCAGTGAGCTTGAGGCTGCGCTGGCATTATAGAGATAGGGGCCTGCAGTGGTGGCCAGTGCCATACACACGTGTGGAGTGGGAGGTAGGGGCTGGCGGGGGGGAGGGGGGACCCAGTCCCTCCATTTTAAGTACCATTCATATGTTGACCATTGCAAACTACTCCAGCCATTCTTCTTGAATTCCAGACTTGACATTCCAGATCTGAGGTGGCACTGTGGCGGTGATGCCAGTCCTGGGGAGTGGCTGCAATAGAGATTATCGTTAGCAGAGAGGTTTGACTGCACAGAGACCATAATACATCAATTGCTTGCAGACTCATCAAAACTCTGTCAGTGAGTGGCAAGTGACAATTAAGCTGCACCTGGTGGCAGGCTTTATAGTGACAAGTGAGTTGATGTACTTCAGTTGTACAGCTGCACCTGGTGGCAGCTTTAAGTCTGAGTCCAACACTTATTTTAGTCCATGCGTGGCCCACCTATTATTTTACTTACCACTTCTGTCCATGCCTCTTTTCCTGTACTAAGCACTGGTCTTAGTCACAGTTTTGGTAAGCCCCCATGCTAATCCTAGACAAAAGGAGTGAAAAACAAATGTTGCTGGAGAGCCTTTTTGGAAAGGTGGAAAGAACCAATGATGAGACAACAGAAGATGCTAAGCCTGCCAACAAAAAGGAAGCTGCATTTGAAAGAAAACACCAAGAGTCCTACTTAAATTATGGGTTCATTGCAATAGGCGACTCACATTCTCCAAGCCCACTTTGTATAGTATGTGGCAACTGGCTATCCAATGAAGCCAGGAAAACTGCAAAACTGCTTCACCACATGGAGACCAAGCACCCTGCATTAAAAGACAAGCCTTTGGGGTTTTTCAAAAGAAAAAGAAAATGTGAACCCAAAGAACAGAAGCAATTGTTGAAGGCTACCACTTCATCAAGTATGTCTGTACTGAGAGCATCATTCTTAATGGCTAACTGCATTGCTAAAGCTGAGAAGCCCTTTACTCTCGGTGAAGAGCTGATCCTGCCCTCTGCTAAGGATATTTGTCATGGACTTTTAGGAGAGGCTGCAGTTCAAAACGTGGCACATGTTCCCCTTTCAGCTAGCACCATAACTAGATGAACTGATGAAATAGCAGAGGATACTGAGGTACAATTGTTAGAGAGGATTAATGAGTCACCATGGTACACAGTCCAGGTTGACAAGTCTACTGATGCTGACAACAAGGCAGCAATGCTTGTTTTTGTGCGATACAGTTTTGAGGAGGTTGTGCATGGGGATATGTTACATGCACTTTTGTTGCCAACCAACACCACAGCTGCGGAGCTGTTCAAGTCTCTGACTGATTACATATCAGGAAAGCTGAACTGGTCATTTTGTGTCAGTGTATGCACGGACAGAGTGGCTGCCATGACTGGATGGCCTTCTGGTTTCACTACTTGAGTCAAAGAGGTCGCTTCTGAATGTGAGTCTACGCACTGTGTCATCCATAGAGAAATGCTGGCTAGCCGAAAAATGTCACCTAAATTTAACAACATTTTGCTTGATGTGATTAAAATGATCAACCACGTCAAAGTACATGCCCTTCACTCACGTCTGTTCACGCAGCTCTGTGAGGAGACAGATGCAGAGCACACACGTCTTCTCTTACACACGGAAGTGAGGTGGCTTTCTAAAGGGAGATCACTGGCCAGAGTGTTCGAGTTACAAGAGCTGCTCCAGAGATTTCTTTTAGAAAAACAGTCACCACTGGCAGTCCATTTCAGTGACACAGAATGGGTCACAAAACCTGCTTACTTATGTGACATATTCAACTTGCTCAATGAACTCAATCTGTCACTTCAGGGGAGAATGACAACTGTGTTCAAGTCAGAAGATAAAGTGGCTGCATTCAAAGCCAAACTGGAATTATGGGGGTGATGAGTGAACATGGGGTTTTTCACATGTTTCAAACATTAGCAGATTCTGAAAGAGACTGACCCAGGGCCTTCTTTCTCCCAGCTGGTGGATGGTCACCTATCTCAGCTTTCAGAAGAGTTTCAGCATTACTTCCCAACCACAAAAGACCCCTGAACTGGGAAGGAATGGATCCACCATCTATTTGTGAATAAGCCAGGTGAATCGACCTTGTCCGTGCTAGAAAAGGGCCCACTGTTTGAAATCACAAATGATGGTAGCCTTAAAAGTATGCTTGAGAAAACTTCAAATTTTCATATACTCTGGATTAAAGCCCATTAAAGGTGGAATAATCTGAGAGTGCCACAAAAGCACTGAAAAGCCTGTTTCCATTTCCAACATCCTATCTTTGTGAAGCAGGGTTTTCTGCGGTGACAGCAACCGAAATGAGATTATGGAGTAGACTGGACCTAAGCAACCCACTTCAGGTGTCATCATCCTGAAACCATCCCTCCTCCTTGGAAAAATTGCCTTTCATGAAACTGGTCCCTGATGCCAAAAAGGGCTGGGGACCATTGCTCTTTAAAACTCTAAATCCCTAACAGAGTTTATGAGAATGTAAGTTTCACAAGAGTGGGAAACTCGGTCTTTTTGCTCACTTACCAGCATTCCAGTGCCTAGAGCAGTGCCGGACAGATAGTAGGCATGCAATAAATTTTGTTGGGCAAATGAATGGAGACCAGTGTCCAAGGGAATCCAGTTTCTAAAAAAAGGAACATGCGTATTCTCTCTAACCCATCCACTTCTGTTTGAATAAAGCGGCAGCAACAGTATCTTTGATCGATTATTTATTTATTTGAAGTGTTTTTAAGACTTTATTTCTGAGAGCAATTTTAGGTTCATGGCAAAATTGAGTGGAAGGTACAGAAAGTTCCCATACACTCCCTGCCTCCCCACATGCATAGCCTCTCCCATTTCAACACCCTCCACCAGAGTGGTACCTCTGTTACAGTCAGTGAGCCTACGCAGACACTCCATAATCACCCATAATCACATGAGAGTTCACTCTTGGTCTTGTACATTCTATGGGTTTGGACAAATGCATAATGACATGTATCCATCATTACAGTACTACACGAAGTATTTTTTTTGCCCACAAAATCCTCTGCTCTGTTTATTAACCCCTGCTCCCTAATCCCTGTCAACCACTGATCTTTTTACTGTCTCCATAGTTTTGTCTTTTCCAGAATGTCATGTAGTTAGAAACATACAGTATGTAGCCTAGCCAGATTGGCTTCTTTCACTTAGTAATATGTATTTAAGGTTCCTCCATGTCTTTTCATGGTTTGATAGCTCATTTCTTCTTAGTGCTGAGTGATATTCCATTGTCTGGATGTACTAGTGTTTGTTTATCCCTTCACCCACTGAAGGACATCCTGGTTGCTTCCAAGTTCTGGCCATTATAAATAAAGCTGCTATAAACACCTGTATGCAGATTTTTGTGTGAACACACTTTCAACTCCTTTGGGTAAACAGCAAGGAGCAGGATTGCTGGATCATACAGTAAGGCTGCATTTAGCTTTGTGAGAAATTGCCAAACTGTTCTCTAAAGCGGCTGTATCAGAACGAGAGTTCCTATGGTTCCACACCCTCGCCAGCATTCGGTGTTGTCAGTGTTTCAGATTTTCCCACTCTCATAGGTGTTTAGTTGTATCTTGTTGTTTTAATTGGCACTTCCCTGATGACATCCTATTTGTATCATCTGTTCATGTGCTCACTCACAAACTGGATGTATTCTTTGGTGAGGTGTCTGATAAGGAGACAACTATACTTGAACAACAATTTTAAAAAATCTTTGGCTTAGTTTTCAATTGGATTGCTTATTTTCTTATTGTTGAGTTTTAATCTTTAATCAATTTTTAGTTTAGGTTTTGTTTTGTTTTGTTTTTAGAGAAAATGCCATTGCTAGTTGTTTTTCAGTCTAGATGAAGACAGCAAATCAGATTTTCTCTGTTCCAGGAGGAGTGAGGTGAGCCCTCTGTTTATGTAAATGAACATGAAGCCCTGTCCTGTGGGGGTTGGGCAGGGCCTTTTTGGTGATTCGATTGAGACTGCTCATTTCTCCCTCTGGTCACCAGAGGATAGGAGATGAGGAACTTTCTGTGAGGAAAGAAATGGAAACTCCAGTCTTTTCCCTTTTGAGAATGAACATTATTTGAACCAATGCAGACTGAGATAGTTCCTGCTAAGAAAGGTCAACAGAGAGAAGGAACCTCCAAGGTCTCCCTCAGGCTTCTGGCCATGAGGGAAGGGGAAGTCTGGCCTGGTGACCTGGACTCAATGGGTGCCATGGGGGGAAAAGATGTTTCTGGAATAGTGTTGGCTGGTGGTCCCTATCTGCCTCGTATGGGGCATGTGTTTGCAGTGGAATTTGGGAGCCTGGGATGGTTTGGGTGTGGAGCTTCTGGGTATACATATCCTTGGAAAGTGGGATTATGCTGCCTTGAAGAATCACTGTATCTTGAAGCCTACAGCAGCACCAAGGACTTCTTTGAATCAGACAAGATGAGCACTTAATTGTAGTTCTTGTGGTCCTCTCTGCCTGGCCAGGCAGCTAATTCTGGAGCAGTCTTGTTCTGGGCGTGGCTGTGGTTTCCTTCAGCCCTACGGGCATCTGTCTCAGTTTTGCTTCATGTGACTGGCTTTGGAGACACTAATAAGCGTGTGGGGTTTTTGGACAATGCCCCAGGTTGGCATTGTTGAACTTCCCGCTAATCATCAGACATACTGCAGCCTAAGCTGTATTTGGTTTGAGAAATGAAAGTAATGCTGTCTTCCTTGTGTCCCAAGCTGGTGGGATTGCTAAGTAGCTACGTGACAGTCTAGTGTCCTCTACAGAAGCAAGCAGGGTGCAGCACTCCCGCCATCCGCTTCTTCTGTCTGCCACATTGCCTGCTCTCTTGCCACGTCCCTGGTTCCAATGGCCTTTCATCATACCTGAGTGAAACCCAGCCTAGACTATTCCAAGTCTTTCTCTCCAAGCCCCCAGCCAGGTACCATTACGGGAGTATGGACCCTAATCTCAACTCACATCCCTCTAACTTCTCTCTCTTCACATCTTCTTTGCTTTCCTCAAAATGACAGCTTGACCACTGCTCCCCTCCCTCCAAAAACTTCAACCAACAGAAACTTCTCCCACCTCCCTGCCCAAAGCTGTTCCCTTATTAGTGATAACAGCTGGTGTGCAGGATTGCCCTAAATCACAGGTGGCAAACACAAGGCCTGTGGGCCAAATCCGGCCCTCCACCTTGTTTTATCCGGCCTGGCTCCTTGTTTCTACCCAGTGACAGCGCCGAGCTCCTTGCCACTAGTTAAAGAGTAGTTACATTTATACAGTCCTAAAGTTACATTCGGCCCTTTGAAGGCAACCACGAGGCTGATGTGGCCCCCAGTGAAAATGAGTTTGACACCCCTGCCCTAAATGCTTCACTTGCTAACTCATTTCATCCATGGTTTGTCCTGTTTTACTTAAACAGACAATAACACAAAACCAAAAACCAAGGCACAGAGAGAGTGAGTAACTTGACTGAGCTTGAACAACTAATGAGAGGCAGAACTGGGGTATGAACTCAGTCAAAGTGATTCCAGGAGGCCCCGCACCTGTTCCGGCTTCAGGCCTGGAACACGGAGGCGCTGAGTACTAATGCGTGGAATGAATCAGTAATGAACAAATGAATCTGCAAAAACAAGGAGGTTGAACTTCAGCTACAGACTAACATGCTAGTCGCTTAATATCAAACACAAGGGGAAAATAGCAATGATTTTGGTGGAGAGGAAGTGGTGAAACAGTAAATTTGTATTTAAATTTTATTTTTCTAATATGAACATAATACCTACCAAAATATATATGGATGGATATATATATATGCATATATATGAAAAATTCACAAAGGTATAACGCATAAAAACGGAAGCCCAGGAAAATTCATCCCCTTTTGAAATTTAGATCTCTCTGGAAAAAAGAATACAACAGGCTCCAGTCATTTATACTTTTTCCTGTGTAATTTCAGATCTTTTTAAAAAATTGATTATAATAAATGTTTAAGGTTAAAAGTGCCAGCCGCTTGCTCCTCTCTCCTCCCTAACTGATAAAGAAGATTCAAGGGGCCCAGATTACAAGAATCGATTTTACTAATGGCAACAAAGCAGGTGGCCCCTCACCCTCAAATGCCTGGCCCTGCAAAACCAGGTTGGAGGATGTACCTGGACCTCCCACATCTATCTTTCTCCAAATTGAACCTGTGTGAACTGAAGAACTAATATATATCTATATGGAGAGAGAGAGAGAGGAGAGAGAGAGACAGAGAGATGGATTGATTTACTTTAAGGAATTGACTCATGTGATTATGGAGGCTGGCAAGTCCAAAATCTACAGGGTGGGCTGGCAGGGTGGAGACTCAGGAAGAGCCGATGTTGCAATGCAAGTCAGAAGGCCATCTGCTGGCAGCATTCCTTCTTGCTTGTGGGAGGTCAGTCTTTTTGTTCTTTTAAGGCCTTTGATGCATTAGATGAGGCCCACCCACACTATAGAGAGTAATCTGCTTTACTCAGTCTACTAATTTAAATGTTAAATCTCATCCAAAAACACCCTCACGGAAACATCCAGAGTAATATTTGACCATATATCTGGACACCGTGGCCCAGCCAAGCAGACACATAAAATTAACCATCACACATCTAGTGCAGATGTTAACTGGGGAATGACCCTCCTTCCCCAATCAGAAGCCTAGATGGTAGGGAGGAGGCTGCCCTACGGAGGCTGGAGGTGAAGAGCTGAGTTCCTTGTCCTTGAACTCAGGAGGTCCAAAGGAGTCAAAGGCAAAAGGCTCTGCCAGACAGGGAAGGTACTACCTGGAGCATACTAAAGAGAAGCGGGGAGGGGGCTGCAGATTCCACTTTTTAAGCCCTTTTTAAGTAAAAATCACAAAATTAAGGAGCAAGTCTTGATAGGGGCCCTGAGGTCTCAGCTTCATTTCCTCACAGTAAGTCACCTGTGAGGAAAAGTTCATGTGAAACAGAAGGAAGACAGAGGTCACTTCCCCAGCACGCCTGGGGCAGGCGGTATTTGTGTGGCAGTCAGCCCCTGGAGGACTGAAACCTAAATGGTGTATGTTGGGTGATCATTGGGGAGGATTTGGCCACCAGGAGCTTGCTCTGCCTTTAAATTACAACTTACTGCCTTTGTGGAAGCATAGCTATTTGAGCTTGTCCATCTTCAGATTTCTTTCCTCTCAGTCAGGGGTTGGCAACCTGTCTCTGGAAAAGGCCAGGGGGTCATATTTTGGGCTTTGTGGGCCATGCAGTTCCTGTCACAACTACTCAGCTCAGCTCCTTGTAGTACAAAGCAGTCGTAGACAGTAGATAAATGAATGAGCATGGCTGGGTTCCAGGATGCTAATTTTATTTATAAAAACAGTGATGAGCCAGATTTGGTGCCCAGGCTGTAGTTTGCTGACCTTTACTCTACGTCACAGGTTTTTCATCTTTAAAAACAGAATCTTTTCTTTAAGTAATGCTTTCAATAACAGCCAATCTGTAAAGCTGGTCAAAGCAGCGGCTCTAGTCAAATTTTGGGTAGGCGAGAGGCAGCCTAGGGCCCGGTCCTCCTCATGGCGGCCCCACAGAAACTTCCACTGAGCCTCTTGGGTCCTGAGGAACCCATTGTGAAATCCACCCTCGCTGCCCCACCCCCAGCACCCTCAGGAATGACCCTCATGACATTTGCTATAATGTTTATTGTCTCCACAACTTCAGTATAAGATCCTTGAGAACTTGACCATGGCCTTTTCACACCTCTTCCCTCTCCACAGCGTCTGGCATTAGCAGAGGCTCAGACACAGCTGTTTGACATAGGGTATTGGGGAACCTGGTCCAACACGACTCAGCCAGATGCTGAGCTATTGGATGCTGGAGTTGACAGAGGACGAGGGTTCATCTCCTTCCAAGACTGACCCTTTCCTCCAAGTTTGTCAGGTGAGAGAATGAGGCCCACCTGCTCATCATGCAGTTTACTTCTGAGCTTTCCTCTTGCCCTGGCCAGGACTGTACTTTCTCACAGGTATTAAGTTTGGTGTGTCTCTGATGTTTTTAGAAATAGCCTTTCAAGTTTTTCATGGGAATTAGGAGAGAGGAGGCTGGGGGTGTTAGCATGTGTGTGAGTGTGATGGGGGTGTAGGGTCGGGAGAGGGCTGAGTGTTGTTCAGTGTGTGCTGTTCCTTCAACAGAAGAGAAAATATGTGCTCCAAATGAAGGGAATACAACCATCAAAGGTGCTGCGATGGTTAATTTTATGTGTCAACTTGACTGAGCCATGAGGTGCTCTGATATTTGGTTAAACATTACTTCTGGGTGTGTCTGTGAGGGTGTTTCCAGATAACATTAACATTTGAATCAGTGGACTGGGTAAAGCAGATTGCACTCCCCAATGTGGATGGGCCTCCTCTGATCTGTGAGGGCTTGAATAGAACAGAAAGGTGGCGGAAGAGAGAATTCACTCTTTCTGTCTGACTACTTGAGATGGGACATCAGTCTTCTTCCCTTGGACTTATGCTTACGTCACTGGCTTTCCTGGGTCTCCAGCTTGCAGAAAGCAGATCATAGAACTTAACCTCCATCATCACAAGAGTCTATTCCTTGTAATAAAGATCACACACACGTAATATATATACACACACAGTCAAAGAGAGAGAGAGACAGAGAAAGAGACAGAGAGAAAGAGAAAGGATATATGTATTATCTGTTTCTCTGGAGAAACCTGACTAATACAGTGCCTCATCTTTACTGGGTGAATTAAATGGAATAGTAGGCTCACGGAGTCCTCATTATAGTCCTCATTATCTGAGTTCCTCGGTAAGCAAAAATACACACATCCTGAAAATATTAAGTAATGGATTGGCCACATGCGAAATCTCCCTCTGCTCAAACATCTGTCCCAGACACCAAATTTCTCTGATTAGAGTCTGGTGTTACAAACACTCGATAACATCATGCCAAAACAAAGGACTGCATAATGACAATGCGGATCTGGCAAAAGAGGTCGGATTTTTCATGAAGTTGATGAAAATGGTGGTGGCTCACTGCCCAGATCTTGTGCAAAGCCATCAGTTTGTAAGGAAAAAAAGTTTACAAGAAAAGCAGGATAGATTCTTCTAGAGGCGGTAACTTAAACTTCAAAGGATTAAGAGAAACCCTCGGGAGAATGGATGACATCTGCAAATATTTTTATAAAAATGACTGCTGTAAAAAAATGAAGGAGACTGTATTACATAATCATAGAATTTTTATCAGAGAATTTATCCTCCTTCCTAAAAGCCTGGTTGATTTTTTGTTCACTTTGCAAGTTAGTTAATGTTTGAAATTATAATACAAATTTTGTTAGATATAATATAAAAACACATTTAACTTTATTTTCCCAGATGAAACTTCAACCCAAACTTTTTCTTTTCTTTATTTTCTTAGTATCAATTGTCCTCAGAACACGGGGACTGTTTTCCACAATGCTGCGGTGGGAAAAATCGTCCTGAGCAAGACGCAAAATGCCAAAGGAAAGGACTGTCAGAATTGTCCACTTGAAACTTAATACTTTTGTATGACAGACTAAAAATAGACAGACAACTCACTGGATGAAGAAGTGTGTAACATACATAATCACTAAATGTTCATAGCCATGATATGTAGAAAGCAAACGCAATCAATAAGAAAAGAGAAAAGTAACCCAGTAGCACAACAGGCAAAAACCGTAGTTGGTGGGTTCACAGAAGAAGAAAAAGGGGGACAGGGGCGGGTAGTAGCTAACCAACCTGCAAAAGGATATGCACCACTCTTGGTAATCAGGGATGTGCAGAATAAAACATTCAAACTCCATTTCAACCCACAGTTTACCTAAGACCTGGAGGTAGCATCCAGTAGTGGTGCAGATACACATAAATGCACCCACACACATTTTCTCTCTTTTGGAGACACACTTTAGTAAGGTCTGGCCAAATTAAAATGTGTATGCTTTTTAATATAGTAATTCCACTTCTAGGAATAGAAATCTATTCCATAGAAATACTCACACATGTTTACACAGAACTATCTACAAGCTCTTTGCCAAAATATTATAACAGAAAAATTGGAAAAACCGCTATGAATAATAGCCAGTACTTACTACATAAGGCCTTCTCTGGGTCTGCACTTTTCCAAGCACTTTACACAAATGTACTCAGTCCTCCATGACAACCTCGCAAGCACTTTTACTGTCCCCGTTGTACGTTGACATAAAGGACCTGAGACACAAAATGATGAGGAAGCAGTTTGTGCAAGGTCTCACAGCTGGCAGGAGGCAGGACTATGATGTGATTCGACCTCAGGCAGGCTGGCATGGGTCTGTGCTCTACATCACTTGCTATACAACGTGCATCCAGTATAAGATCGGTTAAATAAATCATAGAAGATCCTTACAAGGAATGCCAAGGCACATTGTAAAATGAATCAAATGGGTGGAAGTGTAATTCCATTTATAATATATATAAACCGTGTGTGCATGTTCTGTGTATACTGTGTGTGTGTGTGGTGTAGGCACGTAAATGCATGAATGAGAGTAAGCAAAGAAACACACAAATTTTTTGTAGGGAAAATGAATTCAGTCAGGCTCACTCACCTGGACGTCCGGGCAACTAAAATTAGCAGTATTCTCATAACTTTGAGAATGGACCCACATGCACAGAATCACGCTTTGTTATGTAATATCTTGGCATCCTGCCGACTTTGTGTGCATTTAGTATATAAGGGAGTTGGGACATGCCGCTACTCTACCTGTGGCTTTCGGCATGTGTGGATTGTCCCACCCCAGAATAAAGATGTGTCAAACATCCTGACATCTCCACGAATTTTCTTCTGTCTGTCTGAATCCCGTGTGAACCTATCTGGCCTTGAATGGTTGCAACACACTGTTATTAGTGGTTGCATCTGCTAAGGGACATTTGACTGGGACAGGTGATGGGGGTTGCTGATACAGGAAGACTTTTCATTTCTACTCTAAAAGTCTTTGAATTGTTGATTTTTAGGAGACTCTATATATTAACTGCATAATTTTCAAATGTAGAAACCAAACACTAAAGCAGGGGTGTCAAACTCATTTTCACTGGGGGCCACATCAGCCTCTCAGTTGCCTTCAAAGGACCGAATGTAATTTAGGACTGTATAAATATAAGTACTCCTTAACAGTTAAGCGAGAGCTCGGTGTTGCCGCCGGGTAGAAACAAGGTGCTAGGCTGGATAAAACAAGGTGGAGGGCCAGATTCGGCCCACAGGCTTTGTGTTTGCCCCCTGTGCACTAAAGGGTTGCAGGTACTCCTGACTTCGTCTATGAATAGCTTAGTTGGAGGCTCATTGATTGTTTACAAGTTACACCAGTGGGTGAAGAGCGGTCCTCTGTGGTTGGGGAAGAGGCCCAGTGAGCGGAAGCTGTGGCCTGCAAACTCTCTCCCTTAAGCAGTGCCCCTTCCCTGGATCCATCTCAGCCCTGGTCATGGAGATGGGAAAAAAAATAGGAATATTTCTCACCTGTCACATACACACCCACCATTCATGAAAGGCCTGTTTCTAATTGGAATATTCTAACCAGCCAACTGTGCCACAGCACTTGTGCTTATGAAGGAAATATTTATTTGTTTAAATAAAGATATATTTGGGGACGGAGGGGGAAAAACATGGGGGAGTATATTAACACTAGTGCCCTGAACATGATTGATAAACTTATGTCACCATGGGTTGGCAGACCCAATCATTTACAATTTTCCTTGCCTTCCTCAACTACCCAGTTTGGAAGCTAAATATGCTCACTTTCCCAGACTCCCTTGAAAGTAAAGGGTGACCAGGCTGGGTGACCAGCCCTAGTCCATGAGATGTTCATTGATACCATTGATTGGACTGCAAAGAAGGTTTCTTAAAGGTGCAGACTAGACTTGAATGCTCATCAGACTTTTGCTTCTTGCCTCTTCTTCCTGACCAGAACACAGGTGTGACGTCTAGAAATGTAGGTGCCCTTCTGTAATTATGAGAATGAAAACATTCACTATATTAGTGTCCAAGGGCTACCATAACAAATTACCACAAACTGGGTGGCTTAAAAAAGAAACAACCCAGAAATTTATTCTCTCACAGTTCTGGAGACTGGAAGTTCAAAATCAAGGCGTCAACAGGGCCACGCTCTCTCTGAAGGCTCTGAGAGAGAATTTTCCCCTGCCTCTTCCAAGCTTCTAGGGTTGCCTACAGTCCTTGGTATGGATTGGCTTCAGAAGCATCAGTGCAATCTGTCTCTACAGTTACACTGCATTCTCTTTGTGTCTCTTCTTGTAAGGGAACCAGTCATGTTGAATTTAGGGCATATGACCTCATCTTGATTGCACTGGCAAAGACCTTATTTTCAAATAAGATCCAGGGGATAGGAAATAGACATGTCTTTTGTCATAAAACACAATAAAAATAGATAATGTGAAGATAGAAGCTCCTGATAGGCCTGTGAAACCACACCAACCTTGTTGTGTGAGTCAAATACATTTCTTACCTGCTTAAGCCACTGTTTAGGTCTTATTTCATCTGAGCACATTTCTAACTGACGTATTCCTAATTGCCATACCTATTCATCCATCAATCCATCCATCCAACTGTCAATCCATCCATCCAGTCAACCAGTTTTTAGAAGGTACTTAGAGGGTTCCAAACAGGGAGTTAGGTGATATCTTGTTTTTACCAGAGTTGAGCCTGGCACAGAGAAATTAATCAATATTTATTTGTTAAGTTCATGAGTGGAAGACAAATTCCTTGTTTACATTGAATTTACAGTTTAGAACAGTGATTTCAACCAATTCTCATGGTAAACATAAACTAATTACTAAAATTCTGCAGCACACAAGAAAATATATTTTTTGCAGATATGACCAAAAAAAATGATAGGTATAATTTTGATTCATTCACACTGACAGCTATTGCTGTGTTGGCTATTGTTATCTTTTTATTTGACAATCTAAGGGAAAAGAGGTTAGTATTCGTGACTAAATAGTCAGATATTACATGTTTTAAAAATGCTTGTGGGACATCAGTTGAAAATCACTGGTTTAGAGGATACACAAGAAAGTAGACAATTTAATTACAAAGGTAGATTGTGTGATGGGGCTTGTACCTAACTCTGAATTGGAGTTTAAGGGAGGTTTCCTGGAGACAAAGAAGAATGGTAGGAGAATATATAGAACCCAAAGAGAACCTGATGCTTTTAAAAAACTGAGAAAAATTTACTATGACTGACCCATAGAAGGTAGGAAAGGAGTGGAGGTAAAGAGAGGCAAAAGGAAAGGGAGTGTGTGTGTGTGTGTGTGTGTGTGTGTGTGTGTGTGTGAATATGTGAATATAAAGGGCAATTTGGAGACATGAGGCTAGAGATATAAACACAAACCTTTGAGGTCATTCTTTACTATTTGAACCTGTGTATGGCAAAATGATGAATGTGAAAGGACTACTGTACATACTGTTGTATTTTGGGAGAAGAGGATCAGTCGGTGAGATGTCTTACTTTCTAAGTTATCTGGCTGATATGACAATATGTACAATGCAGAGCAGAGAAAAAAGGACCTCACTATGCAAACATCACTCTGTTGTATTGTTAGATCCTGCTCTGGTAAACTCTTGATTTTTGGGTCAAAAGAATCTGAAACTCAAGTTTTGTATTTATGTAGCATGTGTTAACACTTAAGGGATGCTTCCAGTAGGTCTTGCCTTTGCACATTATCCTTATGCAGCTGTGTTTTCTGGATGAGACCCATGGAAAGCAGATTTATGCCAAGTGCTCACTCCTGACACTCAGAGTCTCGCCTTACATCTTGCTTGCCAAGGGAACAGGCAGAGACAGCTCCCGCTTCCATAGTCTTCTTTTCCTGCAGCTCTAAAATTAACCTTATAAATTTATAAAAAACAAAATAAAGCACATAGTAAGTGCTACAAAATTGTGCTAAAAATATGACTCCACTCCAGGAAGACCAAAAACCCAATTAAAAAATGGGCAAAAGACTTGAACAGACATTTCTCCAAGGAGGACACACAGAGGGCACAGAGACATATGAAAAGATGCTCAGCATCACTAGCCATCAGAGAGATGCAAATTAAAACCACCATGAGATACCACCTGACACCGGTCAGAATGGCCAACATAAACAAATCAACAGACAAGTGTTGGAGAGGATGTGGAGAAAAGGGAACCCTAGTGCACTGTTGGTGGGATTGTAGACTGGTGCAGCCACTGTGGAAAACAGTATGGAATTTCCTCCGAAAACTAACAATGGAATTGCCTTTTGACCCACCAATTCCACTGCTAGGATTACACTCTAAGAGCCCTGAAACACCAATC
>VMDR010009064.1:0-34568 GCA_007922815.1 Macrotus californicus
GGCCCAGCGTCAGCAGTCATCACCGCCCCACTGAAACTAAAGATTTAAAGATTAAGTCTAAATCATGGGGCCCTTTAGGAATACATTTAACCAGTGAGGTGAAAGACTTGTACACTTTAAACTACAAAGCATTGCTAGGAGAAATTAAAGAAATCTAAATAAATGGAAAACACCCCGCATTCATGCATTGAAAGGCTTACTACTCTTAAGAACTCAATAGTATTCGAAGCAATCTGAACAGAACCTTTGCTGGTTAACTGAAATACTGAATCTTTTTAGCTCCAGAAGAGAAAGCACACATGCTTCCTCAACACGAATGGCAAGTGGGGTGATGACCTGTTCAGATCCTCGAATCTGGAGATGGGCCTGGGGCTGTCCAGTGTGGTAGTGCAGCCAATCCTGGAGAAGCCAGTGGGAGCCCGGGGGAGAAGGGCAGGGCACCCTGGAAGGTGTTCACCCTGGAAAATTATTATGGTAATCATCTTCATGGTAGTAATCTGGTGGCGTCCAGTAAGCTCTTCCTGGCCCTTGCTCAGTTATTCTTAGATGACTAAGAATCTTTGTGGGGTTGAGAGAGGAAAAATGAAAAATGTTCTCTAGGGTGTGAAGTGGTCCTATAGGGACATCCACCTCATTTGGCTTGTCCAGAGCCAATGTTTATTGCACATAAAGGCTGGTTTTCCCTAGAAGTTTGTTCAGACTATACAGACTTCAAAATTGACACAGGAAACCATGCCTCTGAGGCCAACGAGCCCCACGACAGTCAGCCTCCTATTAATACAAGATGGCCAAGATGAGGATCCTTTGCTACTTCTACAATGATTTGTGTGTGCACAATTAGAAAAAGCAAGCTATACAATCAGGGAGAATGAATGGAAAGAAAATGATTAGGGACTGTCTCAGAACTTAAAAAGGCTTTCTCCCCTAAGTTAAAATGAATCTATGGAAAAAGATTTATAAGAAAAAGAAGAGAGAATAAGCATTTAGATAAATGGATCAACTAATGATGTCATTTTGGTGGCAACTCAATTCTTTATGGTACTAAACATGGCTGTCTTTATTTTCAAAGGGGGAAGGTCATTTGGACCTTGGCTTGTCAAGGATAGATATAAATTGTAAATGCCACTAAAACAAAATTTGGATCCAACTGTTCTCTCTCTGTGTCTGTTTGAGTGAGTCTATAAATGTATGTTGTAAATGTGAGATAATATTCTGCCTCCGGATGGTATTGTTAAAATTAATTTAAAGGCAAGCACCTGTAAGGACTAGGTATTCTGAAATTCTCAGAAACACAGAAACTAACTCGTGCTTTTCAAGTTCATGTGCTATAAGATTAATCCTTACTAAATAAAAGCTAGCTTGAGTTTGTTGGTTTAAGTAGAACAGACAAGTTTTTATTTCACCTAGGTTTTACAAAAAGAATTTTATGTTAATAATTTATTTTGATGTGTATGAAATATGTTTATGGAGGTTAAGTGATAAAAATATACTGGGGCTATGGGAACCCCAAGATAGCCACTTGGTTCCTTTCCCGGCTCCCCGTGTTTTAGTGTTTGCATTCCTCCTTACATCACAGTGCATTTAAGCTGAATTTAAATGAAGGAATTTCTGAGCTGGCATTATTGAAGGGAGACACCTTCCTCAACTGCCAAGGTTTGAAAGAGTTACTTCAAGAAAATGCCAAGTTGGTAAATGCTTCCTTTCACAGTGAGCTCCCAGAAGACCAAGACTTTAAATGTCATTGACAGTCAACTGGAGATTTTGTTTACTGGAAAGACATCAAATAAAAGACACTCTCCAACCTTAATGGATCAGGCCTTATCAGGAGCCTAACCATGAATGGACATCTACCTGTCTCTCACACTTGCCTCCGCCTATAAGGGACATCAAAAGCTCCCCAAAGATGAGAAGCCACTGACATCAGAGGTAGACATCTATCCCAAGATGTCAACAAGGCCTGCACACCTACGGATTGAGGCTGAACTCAGAAACCATTCTGTTTAATTGTCTCTATCTGTCTGCTAATGATACTAGTTCTAATAGTTATACTTGTCCTTTGGGTTTTTCCACACGGTCCAATTGAACATGTGTAAAATAACTGTTGATACTTTTTTTCTAAGGCTACGTAACTGTTACACTCGATGCCAAATACAGAAAAATAAGGCAGAGGGAGAACTGATCATGACAGAATCTCGGATCATGACAGTTTATAGGATGGAAACGATCCAGTGTTTTTTCACAGTGAAAACCACAAGATAGGACTGCCCTCCATTTACCTGCCCTTCCCACTTTAGGAAAACTTGGCCTCAACTCACATCCCCTGCTTTTACAGTGCTGCCCCACCCCCAGTGGCTGAAAAGGTGATGTCAATACTGAGATATCCTTGGAACAAGCCTTTCCAGAGCTGTAAGACCACTATCTGATCAAAAGGTTGGTCATCAATGCATCCTTTGGGTAGATTTATGACCAAAGGACGGGAGATTATAGAAGAAAAGCGGGTTCTGTGGTAAGTAACCTCACAGGGTGATCTGATCATAAATTCCTAACTGGGCAGGTCTAGGTGGGTAGTCACACCCCAGTTAAATAACTTCTTTACAAAAAGGCTTGTCTTTACCTTTGGCAAGCCCTATCCATTGTTTCTGTGCATCTAGGTTAACATACCTTTGAAATGTCCCCTTTCATCCCTCCTTCTAATCCAATCCCTGCCTAGCTTCCCCCCATCTTCATGTTATCTTCCTCATGTTCCCTCCTTAAGTCCAAATGCGTAAAAGAAACTGCAAACTGTTATTCTCTTGAACATCTGATATCTTGCATCCTGGCATGTTGTCAGTTGCCTCAAATAAACTCATAAAAGTTCTCTACAGAATTGAGGGTCCAGAAAGAAACCCATACAGCTACAGCCCATTGTCTTTCAGCCAGTTTTCCAAGACTATTCAATAAGCAAACACTAATTTTGTGGACAAAAAGGGACCACATTCTAAACCTGACAAGCTCGGGGAGGTCTGCATTGTGGGTCTTATAAACTCAAAGACTGAAAATATCCACATAGGACAGTCTTGAACATACACATTCCTAACTAAAAGCAGGTCATAGTGGGTAGTCACGTCCTAGACCTGTAGCTTCCTTGACAAAGGTCAAGCTTTAAGTAAGCTTGTCTATTGTCTTTTTGCATCTAAGGTAACATACCTTTGAAATCTCAGAGTATCTTGTGCAGGAGACCACAGAACCCTTCATTGTTATCTTGTCCCCTGCATGCCATCTCCATGTGCTGTAAATATGAACAATCCCGTACCGTCCAATGAAAAACAAGTATGTGTCTCTCTCTTGCTTCTAATCTAAGCTCAGAGATTTCCTTGTGTTGTTTTCTCCTGCCCCCTTCCTCTAACACCAATGGAATTCACTAACCCCCTAACACCTCTCCCTTTGATTCTAATGTATAAAATAAGCCACAAAACTGCAATTCTCCAGACATTTTCTCAATCTGGAGATTTTGCTCCCCAGCAATTGTTGTCAGTTTGGCTTAAATAAAGTCACAAAAATTCTCTACAGGTGTGGATGTTTCTTAGGTTAACAATTTCAACAAGTGGTGCTGGAAAAAGTGGATATCCACACACGAAAGAACAAAGTTGGAGGCCCATCTCACACCACACACAAAAATTAGCTAAAAACGGATCACTGACCAACACGTAAGCACTAAAACTGTAAGACCCTTAGGGAAAAAAATGCAGGTAAATCTTCATGACCTTGTTTGCGGCAATGATTTCTTAGATATGACACCCAAAACAAAAGCAAATATGTGTAAATATGTAAATAGACTTCATCAAAATGAAAAATTTTTGTGTACCAAAGGGCCCTATCAAAGGAAGTAAACAGATAATCAACAAGTGGGAGAAAATATTTGCAAATCGTATATCTGATGTTAAGAGTCCTGTTTCCGGATTAGATAAAGAAACACTGGAACTCTACACAAAAATACAAACAACCCAATTTAAAAACAGGCAAGGATTGAATCGACAGATCTCCCAAGAAGACATACAGATGGTCAACAAGCACATGAAAGAATGCTCAACAACCGCAGTCATCAGGGAAACTCAGACAAAACGACAGTGAAATACCACTTCACACACATGCGGATGACTATAATAATACTTTTTAAAAACCAGAAAATAAGTGTTGGTGAGGCTGTGAAGAAATCGGAACCCTCATACATTGCTGGTGGGAATTTAAAATGGTTAAGCTGCTGTGGAAATGGGTAAGTGTGGTGGTTCATTAAGAAGTTAAATGTAGAATTACCATGTGACCTTGAAATTCTACTCCTTAGGTATACACCCCCAAAATGAAAACATCTGTACACACAAAAACCTGTAAACATATTTTCATAGCAGCACTATTCACCAAAGTCAAAAGATGAAAACAGTCCAATATGCAGTATCTGTACACGACGGGGCATCATCAGTCTTCAAAAGGAGGAAGTTCTGGTATGGGCTGTAACGTGGATGGGCCTTGAGCATGTATGCGGAGTGAAATAAGCAGTCACAACAAGACAAGCAGGATGTGATTCTACTTACATGAGGTCCTTAGAGTTGTCACAATCATAGAGACAGAAAGTAGGGTGATGGTCTCTACTGGCTGTGTGTTATGGGGGGGTGGGGGTTAGCATCTAAAAGGCACAGAGCTGCTGAGTTACAAGATGAAGGAGTTGTGAAGATGGGTGGAGGTGACCGCCGCACAACAATGTGAATGTACTTAATACGCTGAACTGCACACTTAAGACGGTTAAAATGGTAAATCTCATGCTATATGCTTTTTGAAGGGCAGCAAACGTTTGTTAGTGACTCTAACAGCCAGTCTAGAGGTGGCATCTTCCTGAACTGGACCAGATTGGGCCACTCCACCCCACACACACCCACAGGAGGGGTTCCACTCAGCTCCTCCAGGAACCACACCCACAATTGGGCCAGTACTGTAGGAGAGAAAGGTGGCACTTTGCACCTCAATTTGAGATTGGGGAGTAAGGAGGAAAAAAAAAACAGGAGAAGCAAACACTTTGCAAGGTTCTGTTTGATAGCAGGTTCGGGTAGAGGGGCTTCCCAGGCAGGGCTGACACCCTGTGTCCTGTTTGGCCATGTGAAGAGACCCATGCTGTTGCTGATGGTCAAGAGGAACCAGCCAGACAAGATCAGTTGGAATGCACTGATTTGGAGGCTTTGTGTTCATTTTACCCTTGGCCCCTTCTCAGTTGGCTTCTCAATGTCCTTCCCTGGAGCCTGAGGCCAATAGTTCTCTCAATTTTACCCAGAGCCTGGTTAATAGAAATGGTCAGTCCACTCTCATAGTCCATGATGACCTGCAGCTTTTCGTTGATTTTCATCACCAGGTCCTTCTGCCTCAGCCCCTTGCCCTGCTGGATCACCTTGTCCACCTCCAGGGACACCTGGCTGTGGTGCAGCTCCTCAGTCTCCCAGTCCAGCGTGGCTGTGTTCTTGATGATAGAATGCTATTTGCTCTGGCCAGCAGCACATTTCTTGGAAATCTCCACATTTCCTCTTCTGAATCACTAAGATGGCCTGCTTGGACTTGGCCCTCATGGCTGCGGGGCCCTTCTTGAGCAGCATCCTCACTGTGACCCAGTTGTTCTTGGCCACAGTGCAGTGGGCCGGTCCAGTGGCTCCGTGGCAGTTCCACATTATATGTATTTTAACACAATTTAAAGAGCCACATATTGTATGATTCCATTTACATGAAATATTCAGAGTAGATAAATTCACAGAGAGCACCTCAGTGGTTCCAGGCACTGGGAGAGGGTGGGATGGGGGGACACTGCTTAATGGGTGCAGGGGTTTACTCTGAGGTGACAAAAACATTTGGAACTTGATAGAGGCGGTCGTTGCACAGCATTGTAAATGCACTCAATGCCACTAAATTGTTTGCTTTAAAATGGTTAATTTTATGTTATGTAAATTTCACCTCAATAAAATTTTTTAAAAACTAGTTGCTGTACCTTCCAGAAATTGTGCTAGTACCTTTTCCCCTCATTTGTTGTGTTGCTGCCGCTCTTGGTCCCCAACAACCCTTGCACATGCTCTTCCTAATTAGCACTGTGCTTGGGACACAGGTTGTATTCTTCTCTGAGGCTAGTCAACACATGTCCCTAGCAGCCATGAGTCTCTGGACACACAAATGTCACTTGGAGAACTAAGTGCTCACTCCTTTACCCAGTGTGGTACTCCAGACCAACTAAAGGCTTATTCCATTTAGGTTTGCTTTAGTCTCTGAATAATCCAGAAGGAAAGCTCTGAGGCCTTAGAACCTAGAGGAGTTCATGGCCTATTGATTTGGGCACTTCTACACAACATTTCTTTTTAGAAAAATAGATGATTATATTGTCAAAAACAGTACCTAATTGTAGTCATAATTCCTCTTCTCAGTTGATATCTTTGAGTACCAAAATGCCTTGAAGATAACTTCACTGGATAGTTTTCCTTAAGTGATTTGACAAAAAATGAAAACTCAATCCTTTTTTTTATTTGTAGTTAAATTCCTACACAGAATCACAGAGCTAACAGCTAGCTAACATTTTTCAAGTACTGCAGATGCTATTCTAAGCAACTGTAATGCTGGTATCACCCCCTCCTAAAGACCGAGAGGCGAGGGGCTGGCCCGCCCACCCACCCAAGGGGAAACCCAGACTAAACCCAGGCCCCTGCGGCTGCACAGTCCTCATCCCAACCACCGAGCCACTGCCTCTGTGCCACACTGCCCTTCGTCTCCTTCTGGGAGGGACAGAGTCAAGAGCTCTCAGAAACTCACTCTAACCCCTTCACTCTCCAGGCAGTCACCTGATGGCTCACAGCTAATTACAGATCCAAGAGTTTCTACCATGCCAAACCACAGCTCCACTTGACCATGAAGGGAGGGGTCATCCTCCGGGCTGCCCTTTCCACTCATTTGAAACACATTCAGGCATTTCTTTTCTGCTCTGCTCACCATCATCCCCACCCCCAACACACACACACACAAAGCACATTCATTACGTCACACCAGGGTTTATCGAGCCTTTTCTCTGTAATTGTCTTGGGTCTGCTTTGACTATATCCCACTTGGACAAAGAAGGTTTCCCAGAATGAGCTATGCCCTGGCTGCTCCCTCAGGTTCCGCAGGGCAGGCTCTGCCTCTGTGTGGCCCACAGAAGGTTGGGACTGGGCAGGGGAGTGAAAATAGGCTTTAGAAGAGGGGGAGGGTCACCACCATGTGACATCTACTGTATGACATGCACTATTCCAGGCATCAGAGAAACAAGGGGAATGAAATAAAGCCTGGGGAGACAGGCAATCAAGGAGAGCCAGACACAGGTGATGTGAGTTTAGACCCTCCTATGGAGACTCACATGTAGAGAAACCAAGCAGGACAGGGGCTAGGGTGGGGTGGGAGTGGGGAATGCCACAAAAGGGCTGCAAGCAGGATGATCCAGGAAGTTTTCTGAGGGTGATGCCTACCATGACTGGGAGGCCCCAGGTCAGGAGGCTGGAGGCAGGTGAGACTTCTCCAGGAGCGATACACATACTCATTACCTGGCTGACTTGATCAATTCTAGTGCAGAACTTCAAATTAATTAATTCCTAATTGTTGTTGCATTAGATTTAACCCTGTGACTAGGTCTCAGAAACATAAGTAGTTTTAAAGGAATTTGGGCCCAGATGTGAACAGAGACACCTGGGGACACCTGGAAAGGTGTCCCAGATAATCAGGACAGAGGCAGTGCTCAACCTGGGGACATTCAGCTAAATGATGAATTGGGTTTCCTTTCCAGAAGCATCTACATATCCACTTTTATGTTATTTTTAATTTTTTTCCTTCTTATTGAATTTATTGAAGTGACACTGGTTAACAAAATTGTACAGGTTTCAGGTGCACAATTCCACACACACCATCTGTATATTGTATTGTGTGTTCACCACCCCAAGTCTCCATCCTTCACCATTTATCCCCCCATACCCTCCTACTGCTCCCCCATCCTCCGCCCACAGCAATCACCACACTGTTGTCTGAGTCCATGAGTTCTTTCTCTCTCTGTTTTTTCTTTTTTGCTCAATGCCCCAGGAGGAAGGTGAGCCGTGTGTGTTATTCCTATACATGTGCACAGACTGGAGCTCGGAGAGGCTGAGCCACCAGCCCAAAGGCTGACAGCTAATAAAGGGTGGATGCAGGTGCACATCCAGTCTCTAGGACTCCAGGCCTGTTCTTTAGGCACTGGTTGGGGTCTGGTGTCTTTTCCCCACTCCACTGGCACTGCCCTCCTAGCCCCTTGTAAATAGTGAAGGTGGGCATGTCTTCTCCTCATAGGACCCCAGATTCCCCAGGCACCCAGGATCAACTCATGCAGGAAAGGACTTGGCACCTCTCAGCCCACCCTCCACCTCCCCCCACCTCCCTTACCCCAGCCTCCTCTCTTGACTCGGCACCCCTCAGAAGTATGTTGGGCTCATTCTCCTCAGCTGGACCAGTGAGTCCTGGCAAAGGGAAGCAGGTGACGAAGTCTCAACCCCGCCCCCGGAGCTTCCGGACAGAAGCCCTGAGCTCAATACTGAACAGACCCACCACTGCCTCAGGGCGCAGCCATGTGGGGTATAGTGAGGGAAACCACAGATTCGGAGATGCTTCTTGTCTAGGAGACATGGAACAAAAAGCCTCGCTTTCCACCATCCGAAGAATGGGTATCCAGCCTGGGCAGACTGCTATTAGGGCCTAGCAGGCTGTACGTGACTTGTATTTCTGCTCAGGCATAAAGAGAAGAACATAGTTTTGTGTGAAGGAGAGAGGCAGTGGCCCGTGAACTGGTCTTGAATGACTTTCTTTACAAAGCCGCTGGGATCTGGGAACCTGAAGGCTCCTATATTGTTTCCTTAGTTTTACAAGTATTCACGGGAGACCACCAGCAGGCTCAAACTAACTGATGCCTCAGACACAAAAGTCTTAATTTCACTGAGGCCATCTCAGACTAGACCCACCCTGAACCCCTTTAATGGGATAAAACATGAGGACTCTCCTGCTAACCATAGGTTACCTGCCACCCAGGCCCACCCCCCACTGGGATGTCATGGCTGTGCTCTCTGAGGCCCATCTGGACAGTCCACAGGCCACCATGTACATTTGCAGACTAGACCCAACACATGAGATCAAAATGCGGTGTCACCACAGAAGCAAAAGTGGATTTGTTATCTGCATGGCTGATGCCCAGCTCTGCAGATAGGACCCCATTGTGAATAGAAACATGTAGCGAGCTGTTAAACATCTCAGCCTCTGAATGTGTTTCAACGAGAGCAAACATTTCCCATAAAGTAACCTCCAGAGTTCCTCCTGACCCAGAGACCCTGTGGATGTGAAGCTGGATCTGGAAGGGGAAGACAGACCTCACTCTGGCCACTTTGAAATCTCCCTACACAAAGCTGAGAAGCTCACTCTCCTCCCAGGGCCCGCCCCTGTTTAGCACAGCCATTTCATAAGGTATTACTTATGCACAGTTTCAGTTACATGTAACTTAATTTTGAGTTGCATGTTTTAATTCTTAATGAAACACCTGCAAGTAACAACTAAAATGTTTTAAGTAAAAATGTCGTTGGGTAACAGGAATCGAGTGTAATTACTTTTTACCAAACACTTTACTCTAGTTTCGCTGGAAAAAGGGAAAGAAACCCAATGCACTTTTTTGCATTTGACACGAAGCAATACTCAAAACAGCTTCCATCACATCTCTCCAAACCTGAAATGACTATCTTGTTTTACTAGGCAACGTTCATTATTTCAATCGACGGACCTTCCAACGTAAACGTCGGTCCTGGCATTTCTTTCAGTAAAAATTCTGTGCCTTTGTGCGCCATAATTCATTGGACTGTCCTACCAGTTTTGAGCTAACGAGTAACTTAGGAACATTCTCATCCCTGGCAACAATTTCCCAGGTGTCTTTTCGTCTTACACTCCCTCCCTCTGCACCCCCTTCAGACCCCAGGAATGCAAATCTGTCTTGGAAAGCATATTTTTCTCATACATATTCATAAGGTTAAGGGAAAAGGTTGCTAAACTGTGCTCCAAAGAGGAGAAAGTCAAAGCTTCCTTCCCTCGCCGCAGTGGAGGCGCCCAGGACCCCACCTCCCCGCGGCCGGTTCCTCACCTGGGCGCTCCAGCCCTTGTCGCCGGAGCCGTCCGCGCTGAAAGCCATGGTGGTGCCGCCTTTGTCCAGCCTCAGGGGCCAACGTCCCCATAGAGGCCACCGCCCGGAGACGGGGCGGGAGTGAGGCCCGCAGTGGGCCTGGAGCACCCTCCCCGGCCGCGCCCCCACCCCGCCCCGCGGCGGAAGCGATGGGCGGACCACGAGGGCGGGATCTCACTTCGCGGGGGCTCCAGGCGGGGGCGGGGCCTCCAGACGGGGGCGGGGCGTGGGCCTCACCCCGAGGGGGGCTCTTGGGAGGGGGCGGGGCCTCACCTCGCTGGAACTCGGAGGCGGGGTCTCAACCCTGCCCACCCGTCCCCAGTTCCCGGGCCGGATCTCACCTTGCAGGGGCTCCCAGGCGGGAGGCGGGGTCTCACCTTGAGTGAGGGCTGCCTGGCGGGAGCAAAGCGTAACACTTCCCACCTCAGGGGCCTACAGGCGAAGGTGGGGTCCTCCTTCCCTTCCCTACCACCTCCCCCCGGGGAGGCGGACCCTGAGTGCTAGGGCTTCGACCTGACGCCCTCACCTGGGCGGGGCCCGGTGTGGCTCCTCCCTCTTGGAGATGGAGCGGCGGTGGCATTTTCTTTTACTTTGTTCTCCCGAAGCCTTGGGAACTTGCCATTTTGTTCTCAGACCAGTAGCTGTGGCTCTGCATCCGATTTCCGCTGGTGTAGACAGACCAGACCCTGATTTTTGCCAGCGAAGACTATTGAACCCTGATTTTCCCCAGTGAGGACAGGTATAGACAGGTCCCTGATCTTCGCGGGCGTGGAGGGAACTAGTAAAGACACCTGGACCCCTGCCTCCCACCGGTATAGATTAATTGGACTTCGATTTATGCTAGGGGAGACGGACCGGCCTTCTCTTCCCGTCCAAGTGAGCACATTGCTTGTGGAGATTCTATCTTGAGCCCTCTGGGCCTTGTCTCAGAAGAAGGGGCTTGAGCCGTGGCTCACCTTCCCCTCTTTGGGGAGTCAGGCACCCAGAGAGTTGAACAGGCTCCCACCGGGTTTGCAATTTTAATGCCTTGTTTTATAGACAACCTCCAAAAACACAGTACCTGCCATACCACAGTGAAACGTGACTTCCCTGTAGCTGGGGGACTTGCAGGGTTTGGATGGAGCACATTCCAGACCACCTGAGAAGGCAGCCAGGGTACCCGCGAACCAGCCCCCTTTAGGGGGTGGCAGCCCAGCAGAGCCTGCCCACCTTTACGCTCTCTCTCCCTCTGCTGCGTCCTGACTGGAAACTTGGGTACAGGCTCACCCACCCACACGCTCATTTGAGGATAAAGTTCAGTTGTTCAGAGAAAAGAGCCGCTCTCTTGGCCACAGGTTTCAGAGGGAATGGCAGTAAGGGTGGTGGGAGTGAGCTCTGCACCCTCTCCCAGCACAGGGCCTTTTGAATTCGGGTTGTTCCTGCCTTGCTTCCTGGAACCTCCAGCCCTCCCACTGAGCCCAAGCAGAGTGCGCCAGTCTTCTGGGAATCTGGGTGTTACTCCTGTCTGCACCTCCCTGAGGCCGTCAAGCATCCCTGCCTTGCCCTTCTGCCATCTGCTCTCCCTGTAGGAGTCCCGACCAGGGCACTCTAGGAACTGGAGCCAGGTTTTACAAACCTGTATGGCCCCAAAGCACCTGCCAGGACAGAACTGGGAATGCTGGCACACCTCCAGAGCAGGTGACTTTGTCCCTCACCAGGTCCCCCCAGATCCAGGAGCTGACCTTAGGGGAGGTCAACAGTGACCCAGATGCCTGGTCAAGGTGCAGCCCTGGACTCTCATTCTTACTGGAGACTTGGGGGCCTACAGGTGGAGCCAGTCTTACCACACCTCTGTTGTGGGGGAAAAGCTGGGCCAGCACCAGGCAAGCCTGGGAGTCCTCTTTGTACTGACTCCCATCATAATATATGTCTTGGGATCCAGTTCCTTCTGTGCTGTGTATCCATAAAGTCAGGGATGTTTTCTAAGAAGTTTTCCCCAAAACTTAGACAATTGAGATGGTTTCATTTATTCAAAGATACTTACTGATTATGTACTTTTGGCCAGTCATTGCGCAGCCCCTGTCAGGGCCCTAGAGGGTCTGACATTCCAATGGAGGGACACAAACAATAAACCAATGAACAGAGAACATAAACCTAGATAAAGCAGATGGTCTGGGCAGGGAAGACTGTGAAGGGACCAGAAGAAAGTGAAGGAGCCTCCTAGGCAAAGCCCTGGGCTAAGAATGGATATGATGAACTTAGGGAAGGCTGGTGTCCACAGGAGCATGGTGAATGAGAGCTATGTGAAGCAGACAAGGTTGGAAAGGCTGCAGGGATAAGTAGGTCACAGTGATGGGTTCTGTTTTACTCAGACTGTCGTGGGAAACCACTGTAGAGAGAGTTTGGAACGGAAGTGACACTATTTGATGTACATTCCAAATATCTCACTCTCTGCAATGTGGAGACCCCAGGCGGTCAAGGTTAGGGAGACCAGTCAGGAAGCACTTGCCACAATCTTGGTAAGAGTGATAGGGCTGGATCAAAGTGGGAATGACAGAGGTTGTGAGAAGTGGTCAAAGCAGGATATACTTAGAAGCAGAGGCTGACAGGACTGGCTGACTGCTGGCTGTGGAGAGTGAGGGAAAGACAAGCCAAGGAGGACACTGGAAGGCATTTCAAATTAGCTAAGCAGAACCCATGCCCACCACCTCCTGCATGCCTCCCTGCATGCAGAAGCTAGAGATGGCAAAGCTACATGCCCTGGGTTCCTTGAGTCTGAGGTCACAGATGTGACTGTTTTTGCTAAGACACATACCACATGAGATGTGCAAGGAGCCACAGAAAGTAATGGCTATCACAGCAGATCGGCAGTGGAGGTGATTGGTTTGTCTGGGGCAGTTCAGATCCTGTCCCTGACAGCAGTGGTGCTGAGAGCAGAAGGGAGCAGGGCAGTGGGAATTTCCTAACACTCTTCTAGCGTGGTCAGGTGTTTCTCCGACTTGTTGATGTTTGTGGCTGGTCCTTGATACCTGACCCTCTCACAGATGCTATAATCTACTAATATCTTCTACTACATCTCTTACTGCATAAATTAGCTACAGCGGATTCTGCTGTCTGCAGGTAAGAATCAGCACAAAGACAGCAATTCAGGATTAGGGGGCTGATTGGCAGGTGGAAGTTGGTGCCACTTACTGAGATTTGAGTGACTGGGGGAAAAGCAGATTTTGGAGAAGAAGACATGTTAACATTGAGATACCTGTTAGACCTACAGAGTGGACCAAGTGCTGAATGAGCTTGGTGCTATGCTGAGAGGAGAGGTCAGGTTGGAAATACAGATCCGGAAGCAACTACACATGGGTGTGTTTAGAGATGAGTAAACTGAATGTGTAAACAGAAGGAAAGAGGGACCAGGACTAAGCAGATGGGCCTCCTTCTCAAACCTCCTAACTCGTTCTATGAGGCCAGCATCACCCTGATACCAAAGCCAGAAAAAGACACAAGAAAACTACACACCCATATCCCTGATGAATATATAATAGATGCAAAAATCCTTAATAAAATTTTAACAGCATATTAGAAGAATTATTCACCATGAACAAGTGAGTTTATCACAGGAATGCAAAAGTAACTCGACACAAGAAGATCAATGTAATGCCTCTCAGTACGAGAACAGTAGGGGGGAAATGATCATCTCAATGGATGGGGAAAAGGCATTTCAAAAATCCAACACCTTTTCATGATAAGAGCTCTCAGAAAATCAGGATTAGAGAGAAAAGTTCCTCAACATGATAAACAATATTTATGGAAAACAGAGAGTTAACATCATACACAATAATGAAAGACTGAAAGCTTTCTCCTTAAGATCAGGAACAAGACAAGGGTGCCTGCTTTCACCGCTGCTATTCAATATTGTACTGGAAGTTCTAGCCAGAGCTGTTAGAGGCAACAAAAAGAAATAAAAGGCATTCAAGTTGGAAAGAAAGGGGTAAAACTATCTCTATTCACAGTGACATTATCCTATACATAGAAAATGCCAAAGAATCCACCAAAAAGTTACTAGAGCTAATTGATGAATTTAGCAAAGTTGCAGGGTACAAGATCAACACACAGAAATCAGCTGTGTTTCTAGACACCAGCAATGAACAATTCAAGAAAATTTAACAAAATAAATCCATTTATAATAGCATCTAAAAGAATTAAATGCTTAGGAATATATCTAATCAAGGGGAGGAATGACCTGAATTCTGAAAACTACAAAATATTGCTGAAAGAAATGGAAGAGGATCTAAATAAATGGAAAGACATGGTGTTTGTGAGTAGGAAGACTTAACATTGTCAAAATGTCAACACTACCTAAAGTGATCTGCAGATTGAACACAATTCCTATCAAAACTCCAACAGCCTTTTTCACCAAAATTGAAAAGCTGATTTCCAAATTCACATGGAATTACAGGGGTCCCCCAATAGCAAAAACAATCTTGAGAAAAAAAAGAACAAAGTTGGAGGACTCACACTACCTGACTCAAAATTTACCATAAAACTTCCGCAGTTAAGTGTGGTCCTGGCATGAGGACAGAGGTACACACCAATGGGAGAGAGTAGAAAGCCCAGGAACAAACTCTCACATATGTGATTTTCAACACGGGTGCCAAGGACATTCAATGGGGAAAGGACAGTCTCTTCAACAGATGGTTCTGGGAAAACTAGATATCCACAGGCAAAAACAGTGAAGCGGGACCCTTACTTCATACCACACAAAAAATTTAACTAAAAATGGGTCAAAGACTTAAATGTACGTGCTAAAGCTATAAAATTGTTAGAAAAAAAATCATAGGAATAAATCTTCATATCCTTGGATTTGGCAGTGGTTTCGTAGATATGACAGTAAAAGCACATGCAACAGAAGAAAAAATACATCAGCTGGACTGCACCAAAATTAAAAACTGTTTGCATTAAAAGGGCCTATTAAGAAAGTGAAAAGACAACCCACAGAACGGGACAAATTATTTTTGCATCATCAATTCAACACAAGATTAAAATCCAGAATATATAAAGAACTTCTAAAATTCAACAACAGGGATGAACAATTCAATTAAATAATGGACACAGGACTGAAATAGATATTTCTTCAGAGAATATATACGAATGGCGAACAAGGCCATGGAAAGATATTTGACATCATCAGTCACTAGGAAATGTAAACCAAAACCACTTCACAGTCCCGAGGACGGCTGTAGTAAGAGGGGGGGAATGATAAGTGTAAGTGAGGACAGGGAGCCGTTGGAACCCTCCTGCACTGCTCTTGGGAATGTGAAATGGTTCAGCCTCTGCAGGAAAGAGCTTTTCACTTTCTCGAAAAGTTAAACACAGAGCTATTCCGTAACAAGCAATTCCATTCCTACCTGTATGCTCAAGAGACGTGAACATGTAAGTGCACACAAAAATTTGCACACAAACATTCATGGCAACACTTTTTACAATCACTGGAAGGCGGAAACAAGACAGTGTGCATCCCCAGATGAACAAATAAACAAAAGTGGTTTATCCATACGATGCAACATTACCTAGCCACAGAAAAGAACAAAGCCCTGACACATGCTACAACACGGATGAGCCTTAAAAACATTTTGCCACCTCAAAGAAGCAAGATGCAAAAAGGCACGTGTTTGTATGATTCTATTTATATGAAATACCAGAGTAGATACATCCATAGAGAGAGAAAGGAAATGATTGTTTGCCCAGGACTGTGGAGAGGGCCCGACGGGTACCAGGTTTCCTTCTGAGATGATGGAAATGACGAAGCCGGGTAGTGATGCTGGTTATGCAACATGGTGAGTGTACTAAATACTCACAGCACTGAATTGTACACATGGTAATGGTTAAAATGGTGAATTTTATGCTATGTGAATTTCACCTCAATATAAATAATTGCAAATAGATTGAAGAACTAAATATATAAAGCAAAATCTTAAAATTAAAAACAGATCATGAGGAAGTTGGGATAGGGAATTTTTTAATAAATGAGATACTCAAAGCACAGACTTTGAATAAAATGATTGATATATTGGACTACATTAAAGTTCATACTGCTGGGCATGAAATTTAAAACATGAGCCACAAAATGGGAAATGTTTGAAACTCTTATAGCCAACTAATGACCAGATTCTAGAATATTTAAAGAGTTCCTAAAAACTATCAGCAACAACAAAAGCCTTGTGGGCTACTGGGCAAAGGTTATGAATTGGCATTTTAAAAGACTAAACCCTAATGATCGATAGAAAAAATGTTCAGCCTTTGCAGCAATCAAAAAATGCAAGTGTAAACAAGATCTCACTTTAAACCTGTAATTTGGGAAAGTATTTAAGGCCTAAATATATTTAAAGTTAAAAATATGTTTATAAAATATAAAGCTATAGGTTACAATATTAAGGTCTAAAAAATCCCAAGTGTTTGCTGTTTGCTGAGGGTATTGGTGGACACGGCCATGAAACGCCACATTATCAAGTCCCCTTAAAGGGACACATCTGAGCGGGACACCTGCAATGCCAGAGGGGACTCGTCGGGTGCCCTCCGCAGCTCTGTGCGGGCCCAGTTGCAGAGGCTCCCTAAACGTCCAGCAACTTGGGAGCGAAGAGGTGAATTCTGACGCTTGCACAAAGGAGCACAGCAGGTCAAATAAATGACCAGAGAAGCTCCAAGGGCAACGGCAGGTGAACAACACCCAGCAAGTTACAAAAGGAAAAGAAGGGTGTTGTGCCCTTCAGGCAAGCCCTAGAAATCCCTCCAATTCCCTGGACTGTCTCTCAGCGCACGCTCGCACTCTTAAAGCATAAGATCGTGCACGGAATGACAACACGCAGACGTCTATCCCAAGAGGATTCCGTGTTACTAACGTCTGGTGACAAGGTGCTGTAGGCGCCGGAAGTTTTTTTGCGTTCCGCTGTGGGAGCTGCCAGAGGCTGGGCCCAGGGCTCCAGCTGCTTTACAACTTCTCGTTTTTTTTATTTTATTCTACTTTAGCTCCCGATTCCAGTTTAAGTTTTAATCAGGGATTATGCTAGGAAATATACTGGCACAGGCAGCAATTACTGAATACGTGTGCAATTGCTTGTTCTGGGGAGGACACGCTGAATGGAGCGCCTGAAATGAGGGTGCCCGCAGAGCCGCGCACACCCGCGGGTGCCGAGAATCGCTGCGCGGAATCCGTGCGGGGCTTGGTGCGCGTCACGGAGCAGCCTCCGCCGGCTCCTCCTGGTCCAGCCTTCCTCAGCTGCCTTTCCTCCCAGATCCCATCTGTGAGTTTTTAACCGTTCATCTCCCAAGGTAAAGCAAATGCGGAGAGCAGCAAACAGAGGGGAGTGCACTGAGGAGTGGGTGTGAATGCTGCTCAACCGTTACCCCCGTGCCAGGGTGGCCGTGAGGATGGCCTCCCAGAGAAGCAGCAAAGAGGTGAGGGAGACACCTGTCGGCCCAGAGCCTTCAACTGTGCACCTGCTGTGATGGGGAGCCCAGCCCTCCGGGGCTCACCGCGCATAGGTCAGAACTCAGGCCAGCCCCGCAGACCCTAGAATCGCAGGCCTGGAGGCCTGGAGACAGGATGGATACAGCGCGTTGTGGGACTACAAAGGGCTAGTGTGGCTGTACAGGGGAATGGGGTTGGGGTTGGGGTTGGGGCTGGGAACACGGGCTGTGTAGGGCTGGGCTGTCCTTGGGGAGATGACCCGCCCCTATCCACTGGCTGCGTGTGGCAGGGAGAGGAGTATCTGGGAACTGGCAGAGGCTCCCTTGTGACAGGGCTCTGAGACTCTGGCGGGCAGTGGGCCAAGGCTGCTGCTTGGTGTTTACTTTTGGAGCATTTAGGTTCTGGTGTTGAGCATTTAGAAGTCTTAAAGAGAAATTTCGAGCATCAACAGCCCACATTTGTTGTGAACTTTGCCTTTATTTACTTTTTTGTATTTTGTTTTTATAGTTTTCATTTCTCAGGCACCACTTAACTTTAAAATTGGCTTATTCGTTTCATTTCTTCCTCATCCTTTGTTGTTGTGGTAGGTTACAGTAGAGAATATAACAGAAAATATTTGCTTTCCAGAGGAATGTTCCCACAGTTACAAAACATCAGAAAGCACCTCTGACAAACAAATAAGAGCAGCGCTCATGGACGCAGCGGCACAGCGATCTCCCGGCTCTGTCCCTGGCATGGTGCTGGGCGGGGACCCCATTCATGGGTCACTGATCACATTGGGTGTTAGGTGAGAGGGTTTGTGTCCCTGAGAGCCCCTTTCACACAGCACACATGGAGCCTGGAGAGGAAATGTTTATGTCCTGGGTTACCCGATTACGCTTGTTTTAAAAACACTCAAAGACATGCTCAGTACCGACAAAGTAGGGACATACAGATGACGAGCAAATGCCTGTTGGAAGCAGCTACTGCTTCACTGAAGTCCCGGAAGAGGGGCACCTGTTTAAAAGTTTCGTTGTGATGTTTAAATAATTGTTCTCAAACTACTGGTACTTCAGATTTAAATATCAAAACTCTATGACCAATGAGATAAAAATTTTAATATGACAAAAAGTTTTGGCATGTTAATTTGGTAATTCTTCTGAGAAACAGAAAGGAACTATACCCCTCAGTCATTAGCAGTACAATCGTGGAGCATATGATTTAAAATTATTTTCAGTCATAATTGTAAATTGTGCTGCTATGAACATTGGGGTGCATAGGTTCTTCTGGATTGGAGTTTCAGGGCTCTTAGGGTGTATTCCCAGCAGCAACAATAGCCAGAAGGGAGGGGGGAGAGCACAGAGGGGGGAAGGGTTTTCAAGAACCACTATAAAGGACACATGGACATAACCAAGGGAAGCAAGGGAGGGAGCAAGGGAGGGAGGTGGGATTGGCTGGGGTGGGGGGGAGTGGTGGGGGGAAAATGCAGGCAATTGTACTTGAACAACAATAAAGTAATTTAAAAAATAAATAAATAATAAAAAAATAAATTATTTAACTGCAAAAAAATTTATTTTCAGTTCAGAAATAGTTAAAACCTAATATTTTAAGAAGGTTTAGAAAAGCCACCTGTTCCAGTCCTGCACACTTGTGGCCCCTCCAGGGAGCTCAGTGGGAGACGGGTAGTTGGTTGTCTGCTCTCGCTGCCCACACCGATTCCATTACATGCAGGATTTCACTCTGACAGAACTGGGCAGCAGAAGACAAAGGGAGACTCAGGCCCTGCCCGCCCTGGAATGTGAGTAATTTCGGAGCAGGGCCTTCTGTGTCTCAGCCCATGGGGAGACCTGCCCTGGAGGACAGAGCGGCCTGTGTGAATGGAAACTGCTGTGGGCTCGGATGCTGCAGGTCCAGGCCAGGGCATATTAGCCAGGTCCAAGGGCTCTGAAGAGCAGAGACAGGCCCGGTGACCCACCTCCACTCCTACAGAAGTTGCTAAGTTGTTGGCCCTACCAGCTTTGGCTGCCTTTGGTGGAGCATGAGGGGGAGGCAAAAAGGGCAAGGGCTCACACAGCCGGCAGAACAGGGACATCGAATAGGCTGTTCTGGCTGTCCAGAATTCGCTCTTCTCGCCCATCCATCCCCTCACCCAGCTGCAGATCTCAGGTGAAACCCTGTGCAAATCATGCCCCCACCAGTCTAGCCAGCCTGCTGCAGTTGGCACTGGCCTCGGTGTAACTGTGCGCTCTGTTCCTGTGGTTGTCTGACTAATGTCTGCCTCCCTGACTAGAGCTTTGGCTCCAGGAGGGCGGCTCCTGTCCTCCCTCCCCAAATCCCAAGCACTTGATGTGGAGGGAGGTGTGGCAGAAATGGAACCTTTGCCGTGTATTTTAAGCACCCCCTCAGTTAAGTATGACCATCACATGCCGTGTTTGCTGAGCTCAGGAGTGAGGCCAGCTGACACCATCTCTGAGAGAAGGACTTGAGAGACAGTCATCAGTCCAGGCAAAACAAAGCCCAGGTGGCAAGGGTGGCAGTGCCACCTTCCACATGGACAGCTGTAGCTGGTGGGCCCTGAGCCCTGACTGCAGGCCAGGGTACTCAGCCTTCCCTGGGAGCAGAAAGGTGGGACAAGAGGCACCTGGAGAGTCAGAGTTGAGGCAGAGATTAAACACGGGAAGTGGGTCGTGCATGAAGGGGCGGGGAGAGCTCACGTCCTGACTGTGCAGGCTCAGCTGTGTGAAGCCAAATCCAGGGTCCCATTTTTGTCCCTGTTAATTATTTTTTCTCCTGTATTGTGACATGTCCTGTAATCAAAGGGGCACATAAATAGATGCATATCTCTTCCGTTAGCCATCACCCGGGTTACTGCACTGTCCCAGTCATCCCTCCCTACCCTGAGACCATCACTGTCTTTGAGGTGGAAGCCTTTCCTTGCCTCACCACCCACACACGCAGTCACACCAGAGAGACCTCTGCTGTGTCTGTGACTTCGCAGATGGATGTAATTATGTGTCTATGACTACACACTGAGCTGCAGCTACTCCTCCCTCCCCGTGACCTGCACTGTCCTCCATGGTATGGAACACCTTGATCTTTGTCTATTCTCCTGGGGGCAAACTTGTGTCATTTCCATTTCTTGGTTATTAAGCACAGTGCCGCCATGAATACTCTTGTATACGTCTCTCAATAAGCACTCACCACGCCTGTCTGCCATCCACGCCGAGGGGCAGAACTGATGGCTGTGCGCACCTTCAGTGCCAGAGGAAGGCCAAGCCCTTCTCCAGGACGCTGGCCTTTCAAATGCTTTTTCTGTTGCAGTGGAGATGATCATATGATTTTTCTCCTTTAATCTGTTGGTATAATCTATGTGGATTATAGTAACTGATTTTCTAATATTAAACTAGCCTTTCTTTCCATAAACCCTTTTGATCATATTTTTATATATTACTAGATCCAGTTTACTAATATTTTAGAATTTCTGTTCCTATGCTCATGTATGAGATTGGCCTATACTCACTTTTCTTGTTCAATTCTTTAAATTTTTAGTATGAAAATTTATGCCAACCTCATAAAATAAGCTGGGAAATATTTTTTTCATCTTCTATTCTTTAGAAGAGTTTATATAATATTGGAATTATTTGCCCCTTAAATATTTGATACATTTCCTGGGGAAGCATCTGGGCTTGGAGTTACCCTAGGGAAATCAATTACGATGATTGATTTAGTTTTTGTTCATTAGAAGACTATTAGATTCAATATTTGTCTTTGAGGCATTTTACATTTTATTTTTCTAAGAATTTGTCTACCTCATCTAGATTTTTAAATTTATCAGCATAAACTTGTTCAAATATTCTGTGGATGAAAAAAAGGGATTCTGTGGAAAGTAACCTCATAGTGTGATCTGCTCATAAACTCCTAACTGGGCAGGAATTTATGGTGGGCAGTCGTGCCCCAGGACTATAACTTCTTTAGTGAAAGGTTTTTAAGTTAGCCCTATCTATTGTTCCTGTGCCTCTAGGTTAACACACCTTTGAGGTGCCAAAAAGAATACTCCTCAAAGGTGTAATCACCCTTAACAAAGCACATAATATTGTAATCCAATCCCTGCCTTGCTTTCTCCTACCCTCCTATAATCTTCCTTATGTTCCCTCCTTCATTTCAAATGCATAAAAGAAGTTGCAGAACTGTTATTCTCTGGAGCATTTAGATCTTGCTCTCTGGCCTATGTCCTCAGCTTGGCTCAGATAAGCTCTTATAAAAATTCTGTACAGGTCTGGACGTTTCTTATGTTGACAAGCCTGGAACTACACTCTCTGTCTCAGTTGTGCTGGCAGGCAGGTAGGATCTCAGTTCAGAAAGCTCTCAGTCGGCTTCATTCACGTGTAGCTAGGGCACTGGCCGGAGACCCACAATGTTGAGTTCCCTTTCTCTCTGCTTCTCTTCTTTCCAGATTTCCTCTGATTTTTTTTTTTTTTAATCTGTCAATTCGGCGAGGCTGCAGTCCCATTATCCAATGAAATGCTAATTGAAATATTGCTTTGAAGAGAACAAGTCCATAATCATTTGATGTTAAGTAAGGAGATGGTCCTGGATTATCTGATGGGCCTGATTAAATTAATTGGAAGGACTTAAAAGTATGACTAAGGAGAGAGAGTGACAAGAAACAAGAGGAGAGAGGAGAGCAAGAACGAGGGAGATACTGAGATGGACAGAGAGAAATTCTACCTGTGGACAGCAGCTTTGGCCCATGCCTATGAGTTCCAGTTTGTCTATGGTCTTCCCTTCCTGATGGATTTTGACCTTGTACACCACAGAAGCCAATCCCTTCTAGCTCCTACTGGCTTTGCTTCTCTGGGTGGACCCTGACTGATACGCTTCCCTCAGTAGCTGGTGGTCTGGGGTGCCTTGGGCTCTTTCCCCTGGTTCCTCAGTCCAGAAAAAAAGGTGGACTTTCCATAGTAGTTCAGTTAGATAGGACAAGGGTCTCAAGGTCTGGGCAATTCAAAACATTATTACTAAATGTTATTCTTGCTAAATGTTAAAAATGTAGCACAGTATTTTGCAGAAGAGCTATAAACAGGATGAGCTTGACGGGGAATTCAGCCACAAAAATGCAGACAACTGCAAAGAAGAAATATGTAATTGACCAAATAGTTTATAGAAGCAAAGGCTAACCCTTCCTTAGGGGAGAAAAAACTGGATGTGAATCACATCTTCTTAACTTGCTGTAAGTGAATAAAACTACCTGGCAACAGCCTAGTCTTGTTCTTGAGTAGAGCACCTCCAGGGACAAACCCCTTGAGCTCAGTAACAGTTCCAGCTGCCCTGCACCACGATGTGGCTGTCCTCAGGGCAATAAAAATTGGAACTCACCGGTGCCAGCCACTTCCTCACATTTTGATTCTCCTTGAAAACCTGTCTGCTTTTGTTCTTCCATCAGTGCTCCCATGTGATTGTTTTGTATTTCCCCATAGTTTATAGCTGTTATCTCTGGGAGGATTGTTATCTCTGGAAGCTGAACTTCTACAGGTTGTTCTTGGTTTATTGGTCGTCCCTTTTTCTGATTGATCTCACCTCACCAGATGGGTCAATCCCATTGGTTTGTGTGAGAACAAACTTTTGGCTTTGTCTATGCTCTTTACCATATTGTTTTCTAGCTCAGTAATATCTGCTCTTACCTTAGTTCAGTTGTTCAGCTGCGGTTCATTGAGCACCTACCATGAACCAGGCTCTAGGAACATAGTGTTGAGCAAAGCAGAGAAAGTTCATGTCCTGGAGATGGGGAGTAGACAGTAAACCAGAGTACATATGTGGAATACAGCCAAATTCTTAAGGGGGAAAAGTGAGGCAGGGAAGAAGGGGGTATAAAGGACTGGGGGAAGGGATTCCATTTCAGGAATGGTGTCTGGAAATAGTCCCACTCTTTAGGGGGTATTTGGGTAGTGAATGTGAATCTCCCAGAGAAGAACATTCCAAGCTTAGAGAGAGGCCAATGCAGACACTGTGGGGCTATAGAGACTTCAGCATTAAGCAAGACAGAGTGCCCCTCCTTTTCCTGGGCACACAGATAAACTATATTCCCTAGTTTCCCTTGCATTTCAGTTGGACTATATGACTAGGAAAGGCTGGATGTAAAATGAGGTCCCTGGAGAACAGGAGCCTGGAGTTCTCATCACACAGAGTGACAGAGACCTCACTGGGAGAAGTCATGAGAAATTAGATTTCTGTACAGAACAAATGACCACTCCTTGGAATGAGTGGTTTAAGAACCACAAGAAAGGGATAGAAAGGAGGGTGGCTTCCTACATGTTTTTCCAAAGACCAAAATAGTCTACAGTGGGTTTGGGATGATTCTGTAGAGGTTCCTTGATGGGAAAAGTGGTAGGAAGTTAAAGTACATGTGATGGAAGAACTCAAGAGTTGGAAAATGTTTAGTTTTAGTTATATAGTTAGCAGGCTTTGTAATTAATGCACGTAGAAAGCTATCGCTCCAGGAACTGGAATGTATGACTGGACCTACCCTGACGCCAGGAGACCCATAAGCAATTTGTGTCCCAGGAAGACTGTGAGTGATCAAGATGGTATCTGAGCCATTGTGCTCCAGGGAGGGAATGTCCACTGACCAGGATGCAGATAAAGACTCACCTGGTCAGCAGATGAAGCAAGGCTGGGAAAACCTCTGGACTGTCACTCTTATCTGATTAACCTTTTCCCTTGAATTCCAAGCCACTTACCTGCTTTTCTGCTGAATTCCAAGCCCCTTACCTACCCTTTTCTTCTCCTGATAAAAAAGGTTGGTTTGAGATGAGCTATAAGATGGTCTTTTAGGGTCCATAACCCACTGTCTTCTCAGACCACTGGCTTCTGAATAAAGTGCCCCAAAAGATTCAATCCTTGTCTCTACTTATTGGTTCTGGGAGTGACAGGCAGCATGAACACCGACTTTTTCAGTTTCAGATGAAGGAGGAAGAGGAGATGAGGGTGGATGAAAGACAGGCGAGGAGCAGAGAGATGAAGGAAGGGGCTGTTAGAGAGGGAAGTCGGGAACACACTGAACATGACCTCACAGTGATGCTCCACAGTGCACTCTGACCACAGGCCACTCTGGCTTCAAGAACTAATTTGGAGCCTAGGCATTGCTGTTGAAAGTCCATGGGAACCTGATGTTAGATTCCATGACACAGCTGCAATTTCTACAGTATGAACATAATGTTGTGTGTTCCTTACCAAGCAAAACAGGTACTCCAGGAAGATGGCCATGGTAATGGAGAAGGTTACCACAGAGGTGCTACGAGTCCCACTGGGTGGGCAAAGCCAAGAGGCATCCAGTGGCTCCTACAGGCAACCAGCAGTTTGTCCTAGAGCCCCAATCAATCAATACGCTAATATATACACTGTCCTTCCTGCACAAGCGTCTAGTCACCTAGGGGTTGCCGTAGCTGGAAGCAAACAACTGTGACGAGCTCTAGAGAGGGAATGGGCCCTCTGCCCCAGGGGAAGGTCTAGAAAGAGAATGCACCACAGCTGTCACCTGGAAGTTTGTCAGCCACATTGTAAAAAGGTAAACAGAAGTAAACATAAGCAGATGAAATATATTTTAATAACACATTTATGTAACTTAACAGTCAAGTAATATAATTCAACACACGATCAATACAGAAATTTTCAAGATCTTTTGTTCTGTTTTTCACACAGGGTTTGAATGTCCATGTGACAGTCACAGCCTCTCAGTCTGGAGCAGCCACATTTCACCTGATCAGCACCCAGGACTTCAGCTCGCCCATGGCACTTGGCCTGGAGCTCCAGAGGTTTCCCCAGGTCTTGTCCACCTGACTCATTCCTTCCTCTTGTTCTGCTGAGTTCTGCCTTCAACTTGATCCTTGGCAAGAAACTGCCAGGGAACAAGAGAGCCATGGTTTTTCTCCTTCTTACTCCCTTAGGCTTGAGAGGGCCACTCTGAATTGTACAGAGTAAGGGCACCGTTGTGGCCAACCTCAGAGTAATTCTGCTTCATGGGAAGGATGATTAGCCATACCCTGTTGGCTGAGCCCCCTCCAGAGCCAGGCCTTCCCCTGAGGGGTGCCCCTGAGCCTTGGGAGGTCCACCTCTCTGTGAGGACAGAGGTGCCTGGACCCAGCCTAGAATCAGCCTTCTTTTTCTCTTGTTCTTTTTATTGTTGTTCAGGTACAGTTGTCTTCATTTTCCCACCAGCACTATTCCATACCCCCTTTCCCCCAACCAGCCTTCAGAAAACTGTGCAATGCTTTGTGAAATGTCAGGCATTTGTAACAAACCGATGAGAGCACAGTCATGGGGAGAGCAGTTTCCATCCCTAGATGCTCTGATGTCTGCATCTTAGTGTGCTGACCCCAGGACTTCACAATTCCATACGCAGGCGTGTAAGACAAAATACCAGGTTAGGTTGTTAGTTTTGACCAGCTTAGTGAGGGGTCACTTAGCAACATTATTCAGCACTTCTCCTGATGGACAGTTACAGCCATCTGCCAAAGTCCACTCTTCTTCCAGAGCAGACACTACGTTCAGGCCTGTGGCCTTCATCACGAGGCTGCTGTGGCAGTGAGCTGCCTCCCATGGGAGGCCTAGCCATGCCCCCCATTCTGTCGTTCCCCTTTTACCTGGATACAGGGGCCTGTCCCTAGGGGAAGGTAAGGTCACAGGCTGAAAGACACCTGGGTCCTAAATGACCTGAGGGAAAGAGTCTCTCTGCAAGATGATTCATTTACACCAGTTTCTGTGTGGGTGCTGTCTCCCTGTTCAGGCAGTCTGGGGCACGTCGAGCAGGGAGGAGGCAGGTTCCTCTATCAAGGGCCTTTCCCGCACCTCTAAAATCAAACCAGCTGCCCCTGCACCAGCCCCAGCTCTGACCCAGGACTCATGGCACTGAAGGAGATCTAAGCGCACTTGCTTCTGCTTTCTGGCTGAACCTACAGCACAGAATGAAAAGTAAATACGTTTTTTAAATAACACATGGGGAAATTCCTACTTTTATCTCACTTAGATAGTGCAAACTGTTGGTCTGTCCCCTGCCATGTGGAAAGCATCCATAACTGTGAGACCTCGACACTTCCCTCTGGGTCTCACGACTCATGCCTGCCTGAATGAAGCTAAAAAAGCAGCACAAAGGCAGAGAGGAGAACTCTGTTGTCAAAGGTGAGACTGTTCTCTGGACTGGATGCCAATTAAACATCCCAAAGATGGGAAATGAGGCCACTCTGGGTTACGGCAAGACAGGAGCAAGAAAGGGGTGGAGAGGAAAAAATGCAACTTTAGCTTAAGGTGCTGAGAGCTGTCCCACAACCACGTGTCTACAGCAGATGTGCAAGTGTGCTTGCTGCATGGATCAGTGTGCAGTCCTGGAGCAAAATGTCACACAAAACAGGTCACAACACTGGAAACTGCCCCAGATTTCAGGCCGGCAGTTTGAACCTCCACCGTGCTGCTCTCCAGTGAACTGAAGACATTTTGCCACGACCCTGGGCTGTAATTTTGACACCGTTTCCAAGCACTATTTTTTCCCTTCCTGAAAATGTACTGTTTCTTGCGCCCATTCACCGGGCCCTTTATCCCCTTATGTGGTCCCGTCACCGTCCAGTCTGTATCTTCACAATGAGCCCTCATAGGTTAGTTACACTGTGTCTCTTGTAGAAACAGAACGCAGGCTAAGCAACCAAGGAAAGGCTTTGCAATGAGAAAAACGTGTTCAGTTCTCCCCGCCATTCCCCCTCTTCACAGTGAGAAACTGCTTCTTATTTTTTACAGGAGCTTCACCCATTGCACCCGAGACCTAGGGTGTTTCTTCTGACCCAGGGCCTTCTGCTTTCCTTCCTAATGGTGTTCTTCCCTTGGTGATACTCCCTCCATTCCTTGGAGGCACTTCCAGGGTTCATAGTCAACCCCGTGCCAGCCTGCTCCTCTCTGCAGAGCTCACCCCGTGTGCCTTAACACAGCGCAGGCTCAGAAGTTGGGGGGTGGTGCTCCTTACCGTGGGAGTGGTTTCAGCAGGACCCAGTGCACTTGATGAGAAGTGGGGGCAGAGGAAAAGGCCTAGACAGAACCAGAACCTGCCAGGTCCAGGAGGGGAGGGGACCAGCGGGATTGGCAACACTCCTGTCCAGCAGTCCCCAGGCTCTGGGAAAATCAAACAAGGAAACTTGTGAACGGTTTGTGCTAGTGTTTCCTGCAGGAGGTGGGCACGGAGGGTGGGACAGGACAGGGCAGAGCCCTCATGGTGAGCAGATAGCAGACAGGCTGTCCTTGGAAAAACCCAAGTGCTAGTTCACAAACAGGTGTTCTGAAAGCAAAGCGATAAACTTGTGGGGAAGAAAATAGGAGAAGTAAATGAAAGAAAAATTTCAGGGTCAAAGAACAGAAATGAAGGAAGAACAAAAATGACTTTCCGCATTTGTGAGGCCTGAGTCACGTGTGGTGCAGCTGGACAGGGCTGGACTGAAATCAGCTCCTTCTTCCAGGGCCCAGAGCTGTCCCAGCCCCTGGAGCATCTGCAGTCCCCAGGGTACACCTGACTGAGACCAAAGCTGCAGGGACAGAAAAGCAGCACAGCTTTCTGGAACTAGAGCGGCTGCTACAACCTACGTTTTTTATGGGGTCCTGAGGTCAGGCCCACACCTCATTCAGCAAGGATGGTCACAGAGGCCATGAGGGGCAGACCCCAAAGTTCAAGGACAGCCAAGCCAGCCAGGGGAGCCATATACCAAGGCTAGAAGCTGCCACCCACCCAAACACACACAGTGCACATGCAAACACACATGTGCAAGCAGACATACATACTCCACCTTCTGGGCTGGGCTGGAATGCTGGGGGCTGATAACACAAACCACCTTCCCCTTCTTTGAATGGCCATGCTGGGGACCCCACTTTGCGGGAAAGAAGCCATGCTCTCTCGGCTTGTGTCTCAGGTTCTCCTCCCTCTTACCGTAATAGAACTGTGGGTCTGCCCTACAGCCAAGTGTTGGTTTTACGCTGACCACTTTTTGTGCAGTCAGTAAGCTCCTGCCACTCCCCTCCTGAGGAAGCGACAGGGGAGGCTCAGAGACCAAGCGGGTGTCGTATCCAGAGTCTGAATGGGCCAACTGTTCCCAAAGCCTGTGCGCTGGCTCTCCCTGCACCAGGTTCCCCCTGGCTTTAGCTTCCTCTTCTCACCTCCTCCTGGGTGGTTCCCCAACATGCAGCGGGATGCTGGCTTGAGAGAGTGTCAAAAGATGTTAGAGCTGGCAGAACTTAGCCATTTTGTCATCTGAACCCCTCCTCTGAGAGACGAGAACTCCAAACCACACAACCATCTGCCCACATCGGGAAGAAGTCTTTATTCTGTTGACTTCAGACCTAGCACTCCTTCCAAAGCTCCCTCGGTTTGAACCCCACAGCCCTGAGTCTGCCTAAGCTCACCTGCGCCATACCTGAAGATCTCGGAGCCCAAACCACAAGCCTAGGGAGGCCCAGCCAGGCCCAGCCATGAGGCACTGGGGAGGTGGTGACGTGGGGAGTTAGGAAGGGAAGAAAGACTAGTTGGGAGGGTCATGGCCCTGACCACATGGGCGCCAGTGTCAGAAGTGTCTCCTGGCAGGGCAGAGCTTGGCATCTGGCCTGAAATGGGAGGTCCAGTGAGATGAGGGGGAGGCTGATGGCCGCTCAGAGCCAACAGGCCACAGCAGGGAGTGGTGGGACAAGGTCTGGGTCTCCTAGGTCGGGTGACGCTGCATGAGTGCTGGCTTTCTCTCAGCCATTTCCAGAGGCTGACTCCCAGGAGTGAGAACTCAGTTTTCATGAGTTTAACTGAAATGGAAAACTGGCACCTGGCCAACCTGAGGGAGGACCCCATCCCTCCCCTACCCTGGGGTGGGGAAAATGCCCAGGCAGGATTCAAAAGTATCCCCAAACTCCCCTTGATATCATTCACCCACCCCATGAGATATCCTGCCCCACAAAACCCACACAAATACCTGGCCTCCCTCAGGATCACGCATTTGAGCATGTAACCACACGCACACACATTCTCAGACACCGGCCCTGTCCCTGAACCCTGCCTCATATACCTGCCGGCCAAGCACAGTCCGTAGACACTCACTCCTTCACACTAACAAGACTCTCATAAGTGTCTCCTTTCACAGAAAACATGAGCGTGCAAAAATTATGGAGAATTAGAAAGAAAAGAAATCGAAGGAAGTCAAAGCAAATATAAACACACAACAATAACAACAACAAAAACCCAGGACACTGAATTTAGAAGAAGGAGAGCAAGTGAAAGAAAAGTCAGAATCCAGAAAGACTACATCCGTGTTGGGGTTGGGAGAACATGCAGGGCGACCTGGAGATTGTGCTGTCCTTGGGTAGACCTCAGGGCCACTTGTGCCCTCTCGGGGAACTTGCCACTCAGATTGGTTCCCAGGGCAACGTGGCCAACACCACGAGAGATGGCCACCCCGGCTCTCTAGCCTCATTGCAGCCCAGAAATGCACTGCCCTTCCAGTCCTGAGGCAGCCTCAGCTTGCTCGCAGCAACCAACCTGCTGAGAATGTGGGTGCTTCTAGCCACTGGTGGGAAGTGGAGGCTCATCTCAGGCAACGGGCAGTGCAGACAAAAACGGGGCCACATACTTAACCCGGCAAGCTCAGGGGAGGCCAGCATGGTGGGCCTTACAACCTCGGAGAGCAAAAGATACCACATAGGATGGTCTTAACATAAAAATTCCTAACTAAAAGTGAGTAGTCACACCCTAGGCCTTTAGCTTCCTTGATGAAAGGTCAATTTTTACTTTAAGTGAGCCTGTCTGTTGTCTTTTTGCATCTAAGATTACATGCTCTTGACATGTCTGAGTAACCCTCCTTTCTGGACCCCTCAGTGCACCCCCACGCACCAGACCACAGAACCCTTCCTTGTTATCATGTTCCCCAAATACCATCTCTGTGTAAATGTTAGTGGCTAACTGTCCTATACTGACCCATGTGAAAGAAGTGTCCCTTCATCTGACTTTATCCAGTCTCAGAGACAGCTCCTTGCATTGCTTTCTCCTACCTCCCTAGTCTTATTGCCAATGAATTTCATGTGACCTCCCCCTGTGTCTCCTCCTCTGACTGTAAAGTATAAAATAAGCGGCCACTGCCATTCTTTGAAGCATTTTTCAATCTATTGACATTTTGCTTCCGTCAGCTGTCATCACTTTGACTCAGATAAAGTCATAGAATTACAGGTGTGGGTATTTCTCACATGGAGGCCTCCCCGTCCAGCCGTTTGTTTGGTTCAGCACAGGCTGCAGAACTGCCCCGAGCACTGTTATTTCTTTACCCTGCACCATGAGATGCTTACTGACTGTGGGGAGCTGGAAACTTGTCTCCATTCCTTTAGACGGGGTGGGGAGCACAAGTATGCCCATCACCCATGAGTGCAGCCTTCTCTTTGCTAACAGACCCTGCCAGCCAGAGGTCCTTACAAGTACTCTCCAGGGTCAGATTTTGTTAGTTTTCCAGCCTTGCCACACCAGTTCATCTCACCTGCACAGTGATGGAGCACAGCGTCGCTGCCCCCTTCTAGGCTCCATTATTTTCGTAGAAAAATGGATTCTGAGCTCCAGTTCCCTACCTCCACCCAGTTACAAGGAAAAGGCGATGAGAGGGTTACACATTGCCTGGAGATTATCCTGGGGTTTTCTCCTCCAACTGGTTCCCACACAAGTAGGTGTTAGGATGCCACAGTGACCTTGAACCACAAACTTCTGATTAGAAAGGCACACTGGCCCCCAGCCTTCTTCATTCCCTGCATTCTGGCCTCAAGGTCACTTCTCTCTAGGGTCCACACCATTTACCCTCAGGTTCGTTGGCAGCAATTCCCGAGAAGCAGGAACTTGCGAGGTTCAGAGATTCAGTCAAGTGGAAAGGAAAGGATGTTGCCCAAAGACAGAGGGCGGGGCTCTGGCTGTCAAACTTCTCACCGCTCCCAGCCTGGCTCCCTCAGCGCTAACCTCCCACCCCATGCATCACTCGGCACCCATGCCCCAGAACTGACCCACCTCTCACCAGCACCATCTGCCACTCCTCACCAAGCACAGACTCCCACCTTCCCATGCACTCTCCAAAGGACCAACTCTTTCAGCTTCTTCCCCAATTGGCATGGTTGGCACTGATGCAGCATGGGACTCCTGGGACTCCTGGGACGCCTTTCGGAGTACAGGACCTCAGCCAGGTGCCCAGGTGCCGCCTTTTTGTGCCCACTGGACACACACCGTGACCTGTGCAGCAGCTCCAGGGAGCTGAGATCCCCACTACCTTTGAGATTGACTGGGGCCATGCAAGTGGGGGGAGGGGGTTGCTCTGTGAATAGGGAAGGGGAAGGGGAAGAGTGTGCGGAGGTGCTTGGTCCTGTCCCACTTGCAAGTCTCTAGGTGCTTGTTCTGCTCTCGAGCCCTGCCCAACCCCTCACAGTGGAGGAGAGGGCTCTGGGGCTGCAGGGCACAGGGAGCCTGATACCCAGTCAGTAACTCTGCAAGCAGAGGAATGCTGTGGGAGCCTCGCTTGGCTTTGTGGACGCCACTGAGAACAGCTGCGGAGACTCTCCATCCAGACCTTCTCACCTTTGTGTTTCTGAGATGACCGGCCAGGGTGGGGTGAGTCTGATGGTCAGTGACGTTGGAACCCTTCCTCATTTCAGAGCAAGGAGCTGAGCTTCAAAGCAGGTAGGTGGGTGTTTGTGCAGTTCCCCAGCCAGCAAGTAGGAAGCACAGCAAGAGCCCAGCCCGAAGGCACTAATCCCGCACCCAGCCCAGTCGGGATGAGTCAAAGCACATGGTCAGTTAGGATGTGAGCTCCGCAGCCCCCGCTAGGCAAGTCTTCTGTCTTCAGATAAGGCATCACGTTGCCCTCCTGCAGGTACAGGTGCAGCGAAGACAAAGGGCAACAGAACGTCTTTCTTTTTTCCTGGAAAACAGTGACTTGTGGGGTAGGACATGTGGCCAAGGCTGCAGGGAGGGCTGGATGGCAAGGGGCAGCTCTTTCAGGGGTGAGCTTCCCATTGGTTAGTGAATAGCCTTTCTTTAAAAATAAACTTGGCAAGCTGCTACTTCGGCAGGGAACTGTGGGAAAAACTTGCCACTCTCTCTGGCTGGCTCCTCTGTTGCTGAACTCAACAGGTTCACCTCTTGGAGTGCTTACCTGCAGCAAGTAAAGGAGACAGGGAATTCATATTCAAAGCTCTGTATCCCTGAAGGGAGACTTAGCCATCACTTTTGTAGACAATTTGGTCAATTATTTGTTGATTTCTTCTTTGCAGCTGGCTACATTATCCCCTTGAATTCCTCAAGGGCTCTTCCTGGGCTACACTTTAGCATTTATTAAGAATGACATTTAGTAAGAAAGGCCCAGATCTTGAGAGCTTTTCCTGACTATCAATTCCTCCCTTAGATTTTCACTTCTCATCCTTGAGGAAATGGGGAAGGGGTTGTCCTTCTGTAACTGCTTCCTGCTGAACATGGCTGGAGTACTCTTTAGTTAGAGGAGTGACATTCTCTGGCTGCCTTGTGAAAGCCAGGTTCTGGGATTTCTGAGAACAGGAGGGCATAAAGAGAGCACTACTCTAATTAGGAGACATGGGCCATAAGAGGCAAGACAGAAGCAGGGCAAAAATCAAGGAGGCAGAGACTGGTAGGGATCTAATGAGCAAGATGGGCCAGAGTGATAGCCTCTCTAAGGACAAAGATGCCAGCAAGGGAGAGAGGGGGGAAGGTACTGCCATATATGAATCTTTCCCCCATATGATTCAGGACACCAAGCCATGATTTTTATTCAGGAATCACTCATTGAGGTACTAGGTCTAGCCAGAATTTGAAGGACAGGTAGGATCTGAACAGGGAGTGACTATGCAGAAAGGGTGAGCCAGGTGGCTGAAGCACAACAATCATAGAGGGGGAAGGGATACTGGAAATGCATCCAGTTATTTCCATTAGTTACAAGAAACTTGTTCATGACCTTGACTTACAAGTTACCATCATGGGTAGGTTGACCAAGGTTCAGACTGGAACAGCACATAACATTCAGTTGGTGTTCCATGGTTTCTCGGGTTCTCAAGCACAGTGATGCTGGCCACGTGGCTGAGTGAAGAGCTGCACCTCCTAAGGCATCTCAGCTTGAGGAGGGAGGCAGCTTGTGACAAAGTCTTGATATGGCCTTCTGCATCCATACACTGTCTTGGGACAGTGCACCACAGAAAAGTCCCCTATGATGACAGGAGACAATCCTGGGAATACGAATTTTGTGTGTGTGTACACACATGCACACAAACACAGGAGGACAGTAGGGCCAAAGATGATGTAAGGCCATGCTGTTCTGGCTCACAAGTACAAGGGTCTCTAAAATCAGACATCCTATTAGATACCACCCCACAGTAAGCCAGCTATACAGCTGCAGTTCAAAAACTAAAGCTCTTCTGAAAATCAGGATACAGGGCGAAAGCACCAGTTACTCACTACCTCTGCCCCCCAAGTCCACTGCCCACTAGGTGCTGGGATGAGCCTTGAGATGAGGTCTAATATAACCCACAGTTTCCATCTTTCATAGACCGTGGCTCCTCTACCCCTTGCCCCCAAGTTGGAAACATTAGGAGCTCAAGAGTAAAACAGCTACAGGCACTTTGGTAATGAAACAGGAGAGAAAAGCAGGGCCAGTCAGCAATTCAAGGAGGGCTGCTCACACAAGGCACCGCCTGCCTCACTTCCTTCCGGCCTCAGACACCCACAATGGCAATCACTTCCTGCTGCAGTTCCTGGACTCCTACAGAGGATGGGCTGAGAAGGTCTCCCCAAGGCTTGCCCTTTCCTACTCTCTCTAGTCTCTTTTTGCTCTCATTTTTCTCTTCTTATTCTTTAATTTCTTCTCTCTCCTCCTTCTACTCTCTTTTATCTCTCTCCCCCTC
>VMDR010009065.1:0-34558 GCA_007922815.1 Macrotus californicus
ATTTTTTTATATGTTCATATCAGTAATTTGATTTTTTTACTTATTTTTGAGAAAAATTTCTTTAGTACTTGACTTAGTTTGAAACCTAGAGGATTAGAGAATAGAAAATTCTTTTCCCTGCTCCACCCATGAATCTTCATTTCGGTGCCTAAAATCCCTGGCCTCATACCTGCAATATTTATACAATTACTTTTAGGTTTTGCCAGAAAGAGTCCCTTCTGATATCTGAGTATGACAATGGCTTCGGGTTTGATATGCAGTGACTGGTGCTCTCCATTCTGAGGCTGAGAGATAAAAAGCAGGTATTGCTGATGTCACATGAAAGCTGTGAGACTGTCAGGGAAACTGGGACCCTCTCATAGAGTGAGACGTCTCTCCCCACGCCTCCCGGGTCCAGTGAGCTCTGCGGATGCTGGGCTTGGTGAGGAGGGTGCAGGGAAAGCCTTTCAGTGACACACAGGAAGTAAAGATGACCTTACCTACATTAGCCATCCAGACAACTAATCTCTCGGCTAGACTAGAGACCGATGCAGAATGACTAAAACTAAACCTGTAAAAAACAAAACTCAGTTATTAAAAAGAAGAGTGATACATTAACAGTGTTTTATATTTTTAATATAAAAGCACAATCTGAATAAAAGTCACCTGTTTTCCTCTTGTTCTGCTTGTGACTTCTGGGGGGCTACAAAGTAACAAAATGAAACTTTATTTTGATAGTCTTCCTGGCAAAGAAAATACATAACACGCAGAAGAAATCTGGAAATAAAATTGTGGTAACAACTCCTGGAAAATAATAAAGTAAGCAGGCTGGAAAGTACGTCACTGGAGCTAAAGTAATCCCTCTTAGGCACAACGAAAATAGAATTTTAAGTCATCCTGGTCTTTGACAATCAGGTGCAGGCTTAGACCAGAACCGTGTAGGATGTAACCTCCAAAATGAGGCAAGATGTGGTCTCTAAAGCAAACACTTAGGAAATTTTTCATTTTTAAATTTCAACTTTTGTATCAACATTCATTAAATTTTGTTGACTTACCTGGAGCTATTCTCGATACGTAGCGTGAGGGTTCCTCAGAAACGGAGCTCTCATCGCCAAGAATATAGAGCGCGATACTCTGTACAAGGGCAAAATTAACGTTTTTAACCACCGGGGTCTCATGACACACAGGAAAGCTCATCCGTCTAGGTGTACGACTCCGCATTTTGACGAACGTTACACAACTGTATAACCACTATCACAACCGTGATACAGAACACTTTCCTCACCCCAAGGAGGTCCCCAAGGCCTCTGTGGTCCAGCTGCTCCTCCTACACAAGCACCAGAGACAACTCATCTGCGTCCCTTCCCTGTAGTTGGCCTCTTCTACAGCGCCCCGCAGACGAAACCACGAATGTGTGGTCCTCTGTGCCCTGCTTCATGCGCGCCTTTGAGAACCATCGCACTGACCACACCTATCAGGAGCCTGTCTCCTGCTGCTGCTGAGCAGCGCTCCATTACACAGATGAGCCGACTCTGCTCGTGTGCGCGTGAGCTAACGGGCACTTTGGGGTCTCTCCTGGTTAGGCAAACCCTGACCCTCCGACCCTCCAACCCTAAGGCTCTCCCATTTCAGCCTGTAAGTTTCTCCTTTGAATACCTGCTTCCATCACCAAGATCTGTACCTGCAGCAGCATTTTTTTGAAAGAAAGAAGTAGCATAATTTTACTGAAATTTTAGTACAAAGCTAGGGGATCTTAAAATTCTGTATTCCAAACCAATACAAGTGCATCATATGATACATTCCTGAACCTAGGTGACATCATATTCAACAAAGGAAAGTTGCAACGTGAGCATCTGTAAGTTGACTGAGATAATTCAGGTTGGAAGCTGGAGAACTGTGGTATATCCATACTTCTCTGGCTCCACTTTTGGCTAGATACACACTGGGTCCACACCACAGGGCAAGACCAACACATTGGGTGGGTTCACTTAAATGCTTCCATCCAAGCTGTAAGGAATAAAACACCTCTGGGCTTAAGCTGCTCTGAATACAATGAATGTACTTAATGCTACCAAATCACATACTGAAAAAACAGGGAAAATAACCTACTTTCGACAAAACTGTGAAACAAACAATAATCTTTTCCACAAATGGTTCTAAAAGATTTGGACATCAAACTGAGTAAGAACCTCGACCTAAACCTCACATCTTATCAACAATTAACAAAATGGATCATAGACTATAAAGCTTCTACAAGGAAACAGGGAGAAAAATCTTTGTATTCTAAAGTTAAATAATGAATTCTTAGACACGGCACCAAAAACATTATCCATAAAAGAAAAAACTGGATAAACTGGCTTCCTCAAAATTAACCAGTTTTGCTCTGCAAAATAAACATTAAGAGAATGATGAGATATGACAAGCTACAAACCAGGAGAAAATATTTGCAATCCACAATCTGACAAAACCTCTTATCTAGAAGACTCAAAATATTACTTGCTATTGAGGAAACGCAAATTAAAACCAAACAAGATATCACTACACATTTTATCAGAATGGCAAAAATTAAAAATCATGACAATATCAAACACTGACAAAAATGCAGGGAAACTGAAGTGCTCACACACTGATGGGGAATGTAAAATGATACAGTCACTCTGAAAACGGTTTCGTTTCTTACAAAACTAAATATATACTTACTATATGACCATCAATCCCACCTCTGGATATCTACCCTAGAGAAATGAAAACTTATGTTCACACAAAAAGCTGGACTTGAATGTTTGTAGCAGCTGTATTCACAACCGCTGATACAAGGAACATGTGCACAAATCTCAAAAGCACAAGGGAATCTCAGCTGGGAAGGAGGGAGGTCTGTTCTGTATCCTAGTTACGGTGGTAATTACATAACGTATCCACGTTTGTTGGAATTCACAGAACTGCACACAAAATTTTTTAGAAGTTAATTTTACTATATGATAATGTCTTAACCACATTTTAAAAGAAAAAGAGAAAAATAAACAAGTTAGGCAATACTATGAGTACCTACCAAAACTACGAGTCGGCTTCTCTCACAGATGCCAGGGAGGTAAGGGTAGGGTGGCATTCCTTCACCCTTCAGACAAGAACTCACCCACTGGTAAATACTTGGCGGCTCAGAAGTAAAAAATGATGGATGATGCATAAACCCTGTTGGACCGTTAAAATTAGATGTTTATAAACATACACTAATACATTAAAACAATGTTATTTTATTCTAAAGGAAAGATGTTTTGACAGATATGATGGGGACCCCAAAAAAACTGGAAGTTATCTTCTGGAGGGCAGGCCCCTCGTAGTGGAGGCTTCCCGTGACAGGTTGGTGTTCTAGGAACCCATCAGTATCAGTGTACCAGTATCAGTTGTTGTGAGAGGCTGCACTCAGCTAAAGAGAATTTTTGTTTGAAAACTCTTCCACTACGTTTGCCCATTTCATGATGGGTGATTTACGAGTGCACCTGCCCACACCATGCTGAGTGTTCAGCAGTCTCTAACCTCCATACCCCACCCTCCACATTCACCCAAGACCGGCTTTTTTTTTTGTTTCCCTGGATGAAAAAAGTCCTCAAAGGGAAACAGTTTGCTGATGTGGAAAAGATGAAACAAAAACCCCAAAACAGCAGAAGCACTAAAAGACATCAAAATCGATGAATTCAAAAACTGCCTGAGCAGTGGGACAACATCTCGAGAGGTGTGCTGTATCAAATGGAGAGCACTTTGAAGGTGCCTGAAGTTTAAACATGTAAGAATAAACACACAATTTTTTATAAATAACTTCTGGGGTTTTTGGGGGTCCCCCCTCGTACTACTGAGCAGATAACATTTTCTGTATTTCCCAAAATGTTCCATGTTTTCTGTCACAGTAAACAAGCTGACTACATCATACTAAGTAGAATTTAAACAGTTACTTTTTTACCCCATACTGGATGGAAAGAGCAAACTTTTGTGCTCAAGGCACATAAAGAATCTAACCAAAATTTTCCACCCAAACCTGAAAGGTGAGAAAACAGCAGAGACGGCCACGACTCCTCTGTGTTCTAACAAGTGGGCCCCATCCCAAGTCTCTTTAGCTCAGGCAGTGGTAACGAACATGTTCCAGTACGGCAACTACTAGCCCCACGCAGCCACTGAGCTCTGGGAATGTGGCCAGTGCAGCTGAGGAACTACATTTTTAGTATCATTCACTCAGATGACAAGCACAGATCGTGGGCACAGCACCTTTAGCACTGGAAGTTCTCTAAGCTTTTGCAGCTCAGAACCTTAGGGGTGGGGACAATTTTCCCCACACACTACGAAAGCTATGGCTTATTGCAAACCAGAGATCAAGCACAAACTGAAATCTGCCTGGTGGAAAGGCCTTGCCCCCGCCTTAGAGAATAATGGTAAGAAAAACACAAGCAAATGTCACTACACTGCTCACAGACTCTTTAACGACACAAATGCTTACCTTGATCAACTGTGCACAGTTGTCCAGTAGTTCTGACAAGCGTTGGGTAATCTCTGTAGTAATGATCTAAGTAAGGCTCCAATTTTAAGTCCCTGAAACAATAGGAACATATAAAATAGAAATAATAAGGAAGGTATTATAGCATCCGCCCCCCCAGAGTTAGAATTCATCAGTTGAACTTTTCAATTTAGAAAGTTACTTAGAAAGATGATAAACAAATCTAGAGTCTCTTTATTCTATGTCTAGACTTGCCAGTGCCCAGTGTGACAAATGCAACCCAAACTCCTTTTGCTAGGCACGTTTTGTGGGGGTAAAACTACTGCAAAAACACTGTGGCCTCGTTTATCCTCCGTTACTTATTTGCTGTGTGATCTTCAGGAAATCATCTCCAGGAAATGGGGAGACACCGGTTTACCCACTGTGAGTTTTAAGATTATATATGTGAAAAATACCTTCTAAAAATGTAAAACATTATATAAATGTTGTTTATTTCAGAAAGCCCATGATTAAAGTTTGGAAATCACTCCATGACAAAAGAATTTTCATGATAAGATTTTTCCTAAGAGAAACTGACCATCAATTAAAAGTGTGTCTCAGAAAACAATTTCAGTGTCTCAAGGAAGATCAAGGAAATTAGAAAATACGCTATAATCTTAACTCGCACTTGACATTTTGATTCAATTCAACTCTCTTTATCATCAAGGATCACAAAGGCATAAATAATGCCTAAGTGTGTTTAGAATCCAGTGCCAAACACAGGCTCCTAGCACAGCTGTGAAAGTGCATTATTTAACAATCTGAGTGTAGATCCACTAGGAACCCAGAGGACAGAGATGACCAAAGACGGTGACAACACAGCACAGCCAAGAGCCCACAGCTAGCCAAGAGTCCTGTTCCTGGAAACACACTTGACCGGGTATTCTCATCACTCAATGGGGACAGAGATGCCTCGTCTCCTGACAATTCGTGCAGCTCAACTACAAAGCTGTGAAGTGCAGCGCCATGTGAACGTAGGCAGTGTTACAGAACTTCCACCACATGTAGAGGTCATCTTGTCAACATGAACGCTCAGCGGTTCACCCCGCTGTTTAACACACTCTCGTCACTTCCCACTGATCTTAGGACAAAACTAGCAACCCTAGCATGACCCACAGGCCCTTACACAGCCAGCATCTTCAAACAGGTCTGTGGCTTATACAAAATGCTCTGGGACTTTAGGAAGGCCAACTTCAGAGCTATTTACAAGTTTCCTCTATAACGTTCACGGCTAAGATCGAACCACCTAGCTGCTTCTGGAAGTTCCCCTCTACAGACAATATTCACCTCGCCAACTGCACGAGGAGGTCAACGAGTGAGCAAACGCCTTCCCCCATCAGAGCATTCAGCTTAAGCTCCTCATAGACGAGGTGGAGAACAAAAAAAATCGCAGGCATGTGAGGGAAGAGGAGTGTAGAGGAATCCAGACTGAGATTCTGGGACAAGTCTTCATCCTTCACCGGAGAAGCTTCCGAAGGACTCAGACATAAAGATCTATTCAAAAGGTGAGACTCAACCTTCCGATGGTAGTCTGAATTCAGTAAATATTCCCAATCCTGCGAAGAAGAAAAGGATATTAATTTTAAAATCATGCCTCCTTATAATTTCATCATTAAAAAAACAAATTAAAGCAATATTCAAGTTCCATTTTCACTTTAAGTTGATCTAAAAATATGAAAAAGAAATCACAATGCTGAAAAATAAGAAGAGTTAAGTGATTTTCTCAATATTCTAAATCATGTGTCATTTCAACGATCGTCACAGCATCTACGCCAGGAGCAGATGTGTGTCTTCCTTTCATGTGGAGGCCACTGCAGGGTTACTAGTTGTGTCTCAGCGAAAAGGGCGGTCCAAGAGGAAGGAGATTCGGGGAACAGGGAATGGCCAGTCAGCACAGGAGTCAGAACAAAACACAATATTTATCAACTAAGTTCACCATCATACGTGGGTGCAGTTTGTGGTGTCCCCAAATAATTACAACAGTGCCCTGGCTGGTGTGGCTCAGTGGACTGAGTGCGGGCTGAGAACCTAAGGGTCACCAGTTCGATTCCCAGGCCAGGTCCCCAGTGGGGGCCACGTGACAGGCAACCACACACTGATGTTTCTCTCCCTCTCTGTCTCCCTCCCTTACCCTCTCTCTAAAAATACATAAATCTTTAAAAAACAAAAATAGAAAATAATTGCGATAGTAACATCAAACATCACTGATCACAGATGACCACAGCAAATGTAGTAATGATGACAAGGTTTGAAATGCCGCAGAGCTTATCAAAGTGTGACACAAAGACACACCACTGGAAGAGCGGTGCCGTGCCGACGGACCTGCTTGATGCAGGGTTGCCACAAAGCTCCAACTCTGAAAACACAGTGTCAGTGAAGCGCAGTACAAAGAGGTATGCTTGTACACACAAATCAGTATACACACCACGGATATGGGAGACCTGTAAAAGTGCCCACAAGTCAAGTAGTATCAGCAAGAAAGAATACTTACGTCATCAGATCCTGTCTCAGAAGGCCTTGCTTTTTTGGGTGCAATTACTGGGGAAAGTGACCCTTCAAAGTCAAACTGGAAAATAACCCCAAAAGAAAAGACAAAATCACATAAAGTTGTCACTGTCAACTGATCAACTAAAAAGATTCAGAAATTAGTTCCCCCAACCATGGAAACTGAGTGAATGAAACTCATTCTTCTGCCTGGCAAAACACCACACAGTGAAACACCTTCCTTCTAGGGTCACTGGGGAGATGAAGTGAAGTCGTGTGTGTGAAGCACCTAGCACAGTGCCGAGGCTCACAGGCACTCCGACGGGAGTTTCCTTCCCTCCTCTACTCCTGCGATGATGCGTATCTTCACTCCTCTAGAAGAACAAGGACCACGAGCCATAACCAAAAATGCCACGTCCCAAAGAATCGACACAATGCCTGCCACATGCCAGAATGAAGCAGACATTTTATTTAGAGTCTGTCCACAGTGGACAGTCTAACAATTCTGTGGCAGAGACAGGGAGTTCCTTTCCAAAATCTGTGTTCTCCTCCTTCTCTTGGCCCTACAGGCTACATATCCCCGCTGCCCTCAGAGTTAGGTGTGGCCCTGTGACAGTGAGACTTTGATGAAAGTGGATGCCGCCACGTCCAGGCCGAGTTCCTGGACACAACCACCCATAAACGCTCCTCCAGGCACTTGAACCTTGAACCTGACTAGATGGGGTCAACCCTCAAGTTGGAGATGGCACATGCTCCATCAGCCTGCGTCCCTAATGACTTTGTGGCCTGTTTACCTGCTAAGCACTGTCATACGGACAAGACACACCATTTTATTGTGTGTGAGCCATTATATCTCTTGAGGACTTCCTAGTATAGTAGTTAGACTGTCCTAACCAATTTGGTGACATAAAAGCCATTTTCTGAGAGTTCACTGCTATTCAATTACCTCTGGCATAGCCTTTGCCGCCTCTGCTACTTGTCACGGCCACCGCATCAAGCGTAACCCTAAAGACGGCAATGGCTACTTCTTATGCTTCACAGAACGTACATATATTTATATTTCAACTAATCCCATTCCCCTAAAAGTTGATGTCACTATAAAAACTAAATGTAGGTGGAAATAGTTTTAAAACTGAATACTTAAATATAAAACTGAATAAAATAATGTTTAAAGCTGATCAAGAGAAAAGGTTTTCTTTCTTGCAAAGCATTCAAATAAAACACAGCCCAACTCACACATAGTAATATTAAAAAACAAAACAAAAAAAAGACTAAAATCAAAGCAACAGATGACATGACAGTTACCTAAAAATTCAGCCAAAATACAGGATGGGGCAAAAGTAGGTTTACAGTTGTTCATAATTCATAAATACTAACCCGAGAATACATTTTCCCCACCCTGTACATATAGTGCACAAACACACACACACACAGAGAAATATCCCTGCCATTGTTCCCAGAGTCTTAAGACCTGAAACTATGGGAATGAATAGCAGAAACTGTCTGATATACACACCTCTTTGAGGCATAGACAGATCTGCTTTGTTTTCGTTAATTTATTAACTCACAGGTCAGCCAACCCTGTTCTATACTCTTGTGCATCCTTGACCTCAACCTATCATAACCTGTATGTAAAACATTTGCTTACCTGCCTTCCCCCGACACAGTCAATCCCACGAGAGGAACTATCTGCCCTGCCTACGTGTATCTGCAAGCCTGGCATCAGGCCTGGCCCACAGCAGGGACGCTGTATCTACCAAAAGCATGAGCATCCCAAAGGACACCAGAGGGAAACATCATCGGGCCCAGTGCTCTCATTTACTACATCAGTAAACTAAGGAAGGTACAAAGAAATGCCAACATCACGTAACCAGTCACTTGCAGGAAGTTTGCACTCCCTACTCTCCATCCCACCCCTTACGTGGGAAAAAAAAGGCTAGAGCTGGACGAGGCACAAGACAACACAATCTGACAGTAAAGATGGTTCCGCCCTGAGCTCTGACTGGAGGACGAAAGACAGCAAGGGCTGAACTACGGCCTCTTACAAAACGAACAGCCTGGGCTCAAACCGACCCCTTGCCCCTCCGTTAGGGCTATCACGCAATGAACAAGTCAGAGCCACGCCCTCCTTTACGAAAGAAATCAGAGGCGCGCAGTCCTCCCCCGGCACAGAAACATGGGGCCCACAGGTTCTCTGTCGGAGAACGGAGCACAGCCATCTGTGCGCATCAGCAAGCTCCAAAGGACAGAGACACAAAAACTACAGAAAGCTGAAGTGGACTTGGCTGTTCTCAAGAAAATCCCAGAGGGCAGTTCTCTCACCCGCTACAACTCACACAAACTCGTAAAGCTCTCATTCCCCTGGAAAGGGCGTTTAGTCAACAAGCGTTCACGGAGCGTCTGTGCCAGCCAGGCCCTGCTGGAGGTCCTAGAGACGGCGAAGAAAACGAAAAACCCTGCCTACACAAACTGACATGCCGACAGGAAAAGGTGAGACACAAAACAAAGTAGGTAAAAGGTGTAGCATATTACATGTATTCAGTGCTAAGAGAAAAATAAAACAGGTAAAGCGGATAAAGTATGGGGGGGTCGAAAATTCTACACAGAATGGATGGGGCAGTCTGCACTAGGTGGCGTGTGAAAAAGACCTAAGCTTGTCTTATCAGGGGGAAGGCCTCTGGCCTCACTCAGAGCAGCACGGGAGACACAGAGGGTCCCAGCAGGAGTGACATAACCTGACTTTACCCGACAGGAATACTTTGGCTGCTGGGCTAAGAGAGTGAAACACAGGCAAGGACATGTTATGCAAGTCAAAAAGTAAAAACCGTAAATGACCAGTGAGAATTTGGAAAAACCGTTCCCATTTATTTACACAGAAGTAAGATAAAATTTCCCACTAAGCTGACGAAGACTCACCACACCACCAATCATCAACGTGGGAAAACGGGCACTTTCCAATGACGCTAGTGAGAATGTCACCTGGAAAACCCTTTCTAACGTTATTTGACCTAGTAATCCCCCTTTTAAGGTTCAAGTCTTGGGAAAGGACTATATACACGTGCATATGTATGTGTCTGTGTGTACATACATGCACACATATACATAAATCTGTGTGTAAAAGAATGTTGACAAATTACCCATAAGAAACTGGATTCAACAATGCTCAAGGACTAGTTGTTGGTTACGTAGGATAACACTACATGGTATCCTTTTATGAGGATAATAAAACTAGAGGTTTTATCTGAAATATTTTTTAAATTATGGGATGTTTTCATTGATATTATGTTCTAAAATGAAATATCAAAAAAGTTTAGGCTGGTCATCTCTGTGTAGTATTATTTTCCTCTTCTGAATTTTTCCATTTTGAAAATTTTCCTCAATAAGCACGTACCCTTTCATAATGAAGAAAAATAAAATGATATTTAAAATGGATTTGCCACGCCCTGGCCAGAGGCTAAGTGGGTTGAAGCACTGTCCTATGCACAGAAGGCTGCAGGTTTGATTCCCCGCCAGGGCACATACCTAGGTTGCAGTACAGGAGGCAAATGATCAATGATTCTCTCTCACATCGATGTTTCTTTCTCTGTTTCTCCCTCTCTCTCCAAAATCAACAAAAAACATATCCTCAAGTGAGGATTAAAAAAAAAAAGAGGGGGGGGATTTGCCAATACAAATCTAAAGTGATCTAAAATGTACAGACAGAAACAGCTGAGTTACCCGGACAAAAGGGTGACTTCTGCAGTCACCCAGGCAAGGCTGTTTTAGAAGTGACCTCTGGAGCCAAGAGGAAATCAAAATGAAGGCTCTCCCCTCTGATTCTGTAAACAGGTGTGAAGGGCCTACTAAGGATGCCTCTGGGGCAGGAGATCAGGGGCACAGCTTTCTACAGATACTCAGGCTTTAGCTGTTCCCACCCCTCAAATCGAACACTCCCTCCCACAGACCAAGCAATGTGTGATGTCTGGGCTTCAGAAAGAAACACTGAGCCGTGAGTAGGCGCAGTCTAGGCCAAGTTCTGGGCAAATCATCCTGCGAGCTCTGTGTGACTCAGTTTCTTCATCAATAAAACCAAGACTATTACTACTAACCCTAGCATAAATTGCAGTCATTTTACACAGATGAAATGATAACTAACAGCAAAACATGCTTTGTCACGTTATAAAAGTACAGTAATTATAATTACAAGTAAAATGGTATGAAATATGAAACAATATTCAATTTACAATATAGATATAATACATTTTAGTATGATTCCATTTTGTTGAATAAAGTATGCTTATTAGAAAACTGATCTACTATATACTCTGAAAGCTGTATTACTATTTATGCAAACATTACATTGATACCAAAATAACTCAAAAAAAAAACCAACCGGATGTACTCACATTTCTTGTCCACGCTAAGCGGTCTGTGTTATAACCCATCAAATTCATGAGACAAGTCACAAATAAATTCCACTCGGAGTGATAGCTCGGTCCACCTGGAGCACTGTGGACACTGTACCACTTGACAAGCATCTGAACAGCTATTTCTTTTGGCAGGATAAACTTAATTGCTTGCAAACATGTTTGTACTGTTAAAAGCAAAGATTAATTTTAGTATGCTTCCTACGCATGCATTTCTCGTCCCCTTTTAGTATGAAAGTTTTTACACTACCACTACTATATAAAGGCCGACTGCTGTGAAGAGAGAACTGTGATAGAAGAGCCAAGATGAGGCCACGTTACCTGGGCCATCACTGGAAACCTAGGTCGATTACAGAAGGCCGTAGGACTTGCGAGGGGTCTCAGGGCAGCTTTTCAGTCATTACTTTCCGGTCAGAAATGAGGTGACCAAACAGCCCTCTTAACCTGAGACAGAAGTGACCGACATCCAGTGCCCAGCAATTGGTAACACCTGCCCATTTCAATCTCAAACATCCCCAGTTTGGACAATAAACTGAAGGTCACTCTGCCAACAGTCCCCACAGACAAAGTCACACGAAATGCCGCTTTAACACTTCACGAGTGGGCACTCTTGTCACTGAAGCTTTAAAACACGGAATGAATTCAAGCACCCGACAGCACTCAGGGCCTTAATGTTTTCCTTGCTCTCTGTCTTAAACAGACCCTTCAGTCCCATGCGTCTCCTAGTGACTCAGTGTCCTTAGCGTGAGTGTCAGTTACAGGGTTACACTGTCACTCAGCGACACCTCCAGGTGGTGAGCACTGCTGCTGTGAAGAGCCTGGGTTTGTTCTAGTAGTGACTGTCCCCAAACAGCAAAGTGTTTGTGTTCTCCTACATTCTCTTTCAGGGTTCTTCCCTTCACACCGTCACCGTCACCCGGCCCATCCTCAGCTGTATTTCCTTTTCTCATCAATTTGCTATGTGTGTATATACACACAGCAAAGGTGGAATAAATATTAAAAAACCAAGTAACCAAATCTGTCATGGCTGAATCCAAAATAAGTATAAACCAGACACTGCCTAAGGGCCTGAGGAGCACTTTATAAAAAAAAGTACAAAAACTTATGTGCCTGAACTATGTTACTTCTATTTGGCTGTCAGAAAATAGGATTTCATTTTGGTTTTAATTATTTTATTTAATCTGCTAAAGTTTCTATATATTTTAAGTATATTTTATTATGTTATTAGTTTTCTCAATTTTTTCTCCCATTTACCCCCCCTCCACACTGCACTCCCCAACCCTCTAGCATCCCCTCCCTTAGCTCATGTCCATGGGTCATACATGTAAGTTCTTTGACTTCTCTGTTTCCTATACTGCTCTTAACCTCTCCCCGTCTATCTTATGCCTACCAATTATGCTTCTTATTCCCTGTACCTTTTCCCCATTCTTCCCCCCAACCCCCTCGAAAACCCTCCATGCAATGTCCATTTTTCCGGTTCTGTTTCTGTTCTAGTTGTTTGCTTAGTTTTTGTTTTCACCTTTTTTTAGGTGCAGTTGTTGATAGTTGTTTCTTTTCATTTTACTATTTATAGTTTTTGATCTTCTATTTCTAGATAAGTCCCTTTAACATTTCATATAATAAGGGCTTGGTGATGATGAACTCCTTGAACTTGACCTTATCTGGGAAGCACTTTATCTGCCCTCCCATTCTAAATGACAGCTTTGCTGGATAGAGTAATCTTGGATAGAGGTCCTTGCCTTTCATGACTTTGAATACTTCTTTCCAGCCCCTTCTTGCCTGCAAGGTTTCTTTTGAGAAATCAGCTGACAGTCTGATGGGCACTCCTTTGCAGGTTACTGTCTCCTTTTCTCTTGCTGCTTTTAAGATTCTCTCTTTATCTTTCATCTTGGGTAATGTAAGTATGATGTGCCTTGGTGTGTTCCTCCTTGGGTCCCACTTCTTTGGGACTCTCTGAGCTTCCTGGACTTCTTGGAAGTCTATTTCCTTCACCAGAGTGGGGAAGTTTTCTTTCATTATTTTTTCAAATAAGTTTTCAATTTCTTGCTTTTTCTCTTCTCCTTCTGGTACCCCTATGATTTGGATGTTGGGGCATTTAAAGTTGTCCCAGAGATTCCTAAGCCTCTCCTCATTTTTTTGAATTCTTGTTTCTTCATTCCGTTCTGGTTGGATGTTTATTTCTTCCTTTTGTTCCAAATCATTGATTTGAGTCCCAGTTTCCTTCCCTTCACTGTTGGTTTCCTGTATATTTGCTTTATTTCACTTTGGGTAACATTCATTTGTTCATTTTGTGACCGAGCTCCAGCAGTTCTGTGAGCATCCTAATTACCAGTGTTTTGAACTCTGCATCAGAGGGGTTGGCTATCTCATCACTTAGCTCTTTTCCTGGAGTTTTGATCTGTTCTTTCATTTGGGCCATATTTCTTTGTCTCAGTGCACCTGTTATGTTGTAAGAGGGTGGGGCCTTAGGTATTCACCTGGGCAAGCAACCCTCTTTGCTACATTGTGGCGCTGTCGGTCTGGGTGAATGTTTCTTTAACTCCTTGGCTGTCAGAGTTCCATGCAGTTTGATTTTCTGGCAGTTCTGGTTGTCTATTGATTTTAGATTGGTTGTTATCCTTCTTTTGGTTGTGCGAGGAAGTGAAGAGCTTCTACCTATGCCTCCATCTTGGCCGGAACTCCGAGTTTCTATATATTTTGCTTAGGCTTATACTTCTAGGTACATGACCTTGCAATTACTGGCTAAATACCTTTGAAAAAACAAGGTTATCTCTACACTAACTCAGAATATCATTTATCATACCAATTTCCTACAATGAAAAAGTCATTCTGACCTACTTACTAAATCCCAGAAATCACACTATCTGCCAGTGCTTTGCTTTGGCAGTTAGACTTTGAAACTGACAGATCTCATGCATTTTCTTATGTCATATAGACGTTCCTTTTTTACCTTATGTTTGTTGGTACCTCCTTTCAGTTCTAGTTTTCTTTACTATTCTATGTTCAGAAATATTCTCCACCTAGCAATTTCCAAACTGCATTACAGTAATAATTCAAGGAGACTCCAGTTGTATTAAAAATACTTCTGATTTATAGTATTTTTACTATAATATTTTTATACAATTAATGCAATTACGTTCATGTCTCCATTGCTCTAACAGTTGAGAGATTTAGAATTAAAACCATCAAGTATGCCAACAGCTACTTTAAATTGCTTGGGCTTCCTTGCTTCTCAGAGTTTCTTATAGGAGGCATGTTCCTAGGCTATCACATCCCTGCATGGCACCTTCCACATAAGGAAAGCCAGAGAAACAAAACCAGCACATCCTGCAAGACACACCCAGCCTCACAGTGCCCAGAGAGGGGACAGCACATATTCCTGGCTCTTTACAGCTTTTCTACAAAGAAAAAAATGCCATCTCCTAGCTTCAAAAACAGCAAAAGTTTTAAAACCCCAACTGCCTACAAAAGTCAGCAATGACTCAAATCTTACAAATCAAACTAAGAATACATGGAATTCAGCTTTGCTCCTCCAACATACCTAATTCAGACGTGGCAATTTCAGGAAGAGTGATCCTAACCATGGAGCCATTACTCAGTTCCTAGGAAAAGAACGGAAACAAATGAGCAAATCAACAGAATCTATGCTGCTAAGTTTCTGAATGTCTTAGAAATAGCTGATGCTTTATAAGATTTTTTGCCTGTCAAAGCAAAATTCAGTAAAATAAATGAAAATAAACAATATTTTTCAAACAGGAGTAAATACTTCCTAGTTTCAGAAACTGTAAATGTTTCTGAACATTTACAAAAATTCTTGTTTCTAACAAAGTGTATAATTTTCATATACACACTAAGAGTCATCATCATCAAAAAAAAAGGAGACTAACTTTTGAAGAAAAGGCAAAAATCAATACCAAATTCAACCTACTGAACAGGCTGTTTTCAATAAATTTTTAATAATATAAAAACTTTTTAAAAGTTAAGGAGATTTACTTTAAAGTAAAATAGTGAGAAGAAATAACACATTACAAAAAATCCTAAATGTCACGAGAAATGTTTGCTTTCATTTTTTGGAGAAAATTCTGCATTCTGACAAATTTGAAATGACAGTCATCTCTCTTAGAAAGCCACCTATGTAAATGTACTTACTAGAGTCACTCTGTTACGGACAGGGTCTCTTATAGAATGAACGTAAGTTCCAAGCTGTTGGAAAGTACAATCCTCATTATAGAGAGAATCATGAAGTTTTGAAGAATCCCTTAGTTCTGGAACTGGAGACAACAGAACGACCTATAAAAAGTAATAAATACAGCGCATATAAAGTATTTTTTGTGAAGGAGAGAGAAACTTCATTCCGTTTGCACGTGGTCTAACTACTGTGCATAATGACTTACAATCATTCTGCTGAAGGTGCAATGATGAAGGTTATGGCCAGGCTGACATGCAAGTTAGGGAGGGCTGCGGGAAAGGAAGGCGGCAACACTCCTACCAATCTCACAGGGCTACAGATGCAATAGTATGAGAAAGGCAAGGCAGACGTGACTAGAGGGTCCAAGACACCAGAGAGAAGAAAGAACAAAGAGAAAGCAAAGAACTGAGACAGCTACTGAGTGATGCTTCCCCTGCAAGCAAATGTCTATCCTAAAAATTGAGGACAACATGTTTTTTCCCTCAACTGTAGATGTGCAAACAAAAATTTTAAATGATCTTAATTATTAATTACATGCAGATGCTTCCTATTTTAAATCTAGTCCTGAGCACCAACCCTCTGGATTCCTGTAATTCAATTTACAAGAAATTTCTAAGTGACTATCTTGTCAACAATAAGAGCCAATCCAGCCTAAGATGTATTCATTATATTCCCGTCGCTACCCCGAAACGGAGCTCCACTCGTCTCAGATCCAAGTCTAGCTGCACAATCTCCCAGAGAAGTGGGGAAGCCATCAGCCAGCAAGTTAGGTGAGGCTATCATCTGACAGCTACCATAAAGACACTAACCATTCCTAGGTTTATTGAATTCCAAGAAAGCCGGGAACCGTGTTATGTTATAAAAGAAATTCTTTCAAATCACACAAAAAAAGACATTTCTACAGCTCCCTTTCCAAGAGTTTTGCAAGCGTCTAGCTTAAAAGGAAACAGCTCAATACTGAATGTGTTTAAAAAATAATACTCAGGGCCCAACATGACCCAGCACAAGTGCCACCACCAACCTTCACTTTGAACGGCCCCTAAACATCTGCACTCAGATGTCTCTCAAATACAGACTGCTTTCTCCAGAGTTCTTAACTTGATACACATGAGGACTGACCCAGGTTGCTCAGAGAACTGAGCCCCACCCCCCAGCACCTCACCCCAGAACAGCACAAATCCCATCAGCTAACAAACACTGTCATTTCCACCTCTTCAGGCTTCTCACGTCACTCTCCTCCTTTCGAAAGTACTGCCCTAACTCAGGCTCTCTCTTTGCATCTCTTAAATTAACACAGACACCATCACTTAGAATCTAACTGGTCTCTCTATTTTCAATCCCAAGATAAAACTTATCTAAAACTTACATCCTAACATTCATAAGTCTACACTCAGACACCAGAAATGCTCCGATGGTTACATTCAGAATAAAAACCACCTTTGCATCCATCTTCTAAGAGGATACTAGTAAGAGTGAAATCCCAGCTCAACCACTCATTAGCTGTAGGGCTCCTGACAAGGAAGCTCTTTGTACATCTAGGTACCCATTTGTAAAACAGGGATCAGTATCTTCCCAATAAAGCTGTTCTAAGAAATTAAATAAGTTAATACATACAAAACACTTAGAAGAGTGCTTAACACATGGGAAACACCCAAAAACACGTTATCATGATGATTTCACCCCTGCCTGCCTCACCCAACAGGCTTCTTGTACTTTCGCAAGCATTCATTCATTCCGCCTCGAGACATGTTGCCTTAACTTGTGCACTAGGAGATGAAGATGCGCACATGCGCACAAGGGTTCTGCACGCTCCTGCCCCCACGCCCATGCTCCTGTGAATCCTCTTTGCCCCAAATGCCCCTTCCCACCTATAGAAATCCTATTTATCACGGTTCAACCCAGTCAGACAGGCTTCTCCAAGATGTGGTTCTCCTGTCACTTCGACCTGTAAGGATATATCTTCTTATCAATGAATTTCCCCGGACAATCTATTCATCATTCATATGTCTTAATAACCTATCTTAAATACAATTTCTTATGCAGACACTACATCTGTTCCACTCAAGTAAAAGCTGAGCTCCCTGTATGGAAAAGAGCGCCTCAGTCTCCTTTCTGCAGCACCTTCCACATCACACCAGAGGCCAGTGCATGTTTGCTACATCGTTTGTGCTTCAAGACATTTGTATTCTACAAGTATCAGCTAAACTTCCAACTACGTCATTTCTAAAACTGAAATTAAGATCATTATGGAATGAACATTTGACCCAACTTCTTTAAAACACTAATAATTGCTGACAACACCTAATTCCTTTCTCACCTCATCCAACGATCCCAGTAGTTTACTCAGAGGCATAGGAGTGCTAACGCTGTCGAGTGGAGTGCTGGGCCGAGGCATCGGGTTGGACATCGTCAGGGAAGGAGCTGGCAGCCCAGGAATGAACACCTTTCCCACCTTTAGGCAATAAAAAGATATGAAAAAAATATTGGCTTCAAAGTATCATATTCTTAAATAAAATATTATGGCATGTAAGCATACATTTCTTGTGATATTTCAAATTTTATGCTCACCAAACAAACCGAAAAAAAAAAAAAAAGAATTAAAATTTCAGTGATGTACCAAATTCCTCCATCTGACTTCTGGTCAAGATGGTGGCATAGGAAAACACGGCTCACCTCCTTGCACATCAAAATTACAACTAAACTACCAAACAACCATTATTCAGAACCAAAAAAAATCAAGCTGAATGGAAGTCTGACAACTATGGAATTAAAGAAGAAACTACATTGAGACTGGCAGGAGGGGTGAACTCCCAGAATAGGCTGTTCCCACAACCACGTGTGGTGGGTCAAAATCAGGAGGGATATCTCAGGATCCAGCAGTCCCAGCCCCACAACAGGCCCCCCAGCCCAAGGTTCCAGTGCCAGGACGGTAAGTCCCCATACCTTCTGGCTGTAAAAACCGGTGGGGATTTGAGGTTATGGAACACAGAAACTGCTTGAGTCCCAGGCAGGCAGCTCCTCTTAAAGGGCCTGTATACAGACTTATTCCAACTCACTCCCTCCGAGCTCCAGCACAGGACAGCAGCTTGGAAGGCACCAGAGGCACACAGGGAGGAACTGAAGTGTCTGGCATCAGGGCAAGAGCTGGGAAGGGGCAGCTTTCTCCCAGACAGAAGTTCTGGCAGAGGCCACTGTTCCTCTTCAGAGCTCTCACCCACTGTGCAAGCAGGCACCATATCTGAGATTGCATCAACCAGGCTTGCACTGTTTACCCCACCCTGGTGATTCCTTCAGGCTTCACCTCACCCAATTTCAGGACCATCCAAGCTGTTTCCAGTGGCTTTGCATACAAATGGCTTGTCGTGGTTCATGCTTTAAATTCTCCTAAATTCTCTCAAACAAGCAGCACCTGGCCTTAGCAAGCCCTGACCTCTTGCTAAGTGGCCTCAGGCCTGGCATTAGCAGCAACTGGCCTAGGTTCACAGCTTGGCCTCACTTGGGCACCTCCAAGCCCAGCACAAGTAGCAGCCATGTCACTTTGTGGCTTATGTCGGGTGGCCAGGAACAGAACAAAGGCAGTGGCTGACCTTGGCCTGTACCTCCTGGGAGGCCCTAGAGCCTGTGCACCCAGTAGACAACTATAGACCATGTTGGAGCACCACTACCCAATGCCTCCACAAGTGACACACTCAAGGGACAGACTCGGCGGGCACCAGAGCCCTGCTGAAGTAAGTCCTGCTCTGTTGAGTGGGCCACTGCACAGCTGATCCTCCACAGTGGTCAGTGGTCACAGCCAGTTCTTGTAGCTGACTGGCCTGAGTAAACCCCTCCCATTGACCTGCCAACAGCAATCAAGGCTCAACTACAAGAGGAGGGTGTACACAGCCCACATGGTAGGCACACCTCGAGTAGTACCCAGCTTAGGTGATAGGGGAGGCTGTGCCACTGGATCCTATAGGACACCTACTACATTATGCCATGCTACCAAGGCAGGGAGTCACAGGAGCTCTACCTAATACATAGAAACAAACACAGGGAGGCTGCCACAATGAGGGCACAAAGAAACATGGCCCAAATTAAAGAACAAAACAAAACTCCAGAAAAGAACTAATCAAAATGGAGACAATAATCTACTAAATGCAGAGTTCAAAATATTGATTATAAGGATACTCAATGAACTTAAGGGAAGAGCAGATAACTCAGAGAGAACTTCAACGGCATAAAAAAGGACATAGAAACCATTAAAAAGAAACAGAAATGAAGGATACTCTAATTGAAATGGAGAACAATTTACAAGAAATCAACAGTAGAGTGGATAAAGCTGAGAAGCAAATCAGCAATTTGTAATATAAGGAAGCAAAAAACACCCAATCAGAACAGCAAGAAGAAAAATGAATCCAGAAAAATGGATAGTGTGAGGAGCCTCTGGGGCAACTTCAAGTGTACCAATAATCGCAACATGGAGATGCCAGAAGGAGAAGAGAACAAGCAAGAAATTGAAAACCTATTTGAAAAAATAGTAACAGAAAACTTCCCCAACTTAGTGAAGGAAATAAGACCTGCACATCCAAGAAGCATAGAGTCTCAAACAAGATGAACCCAAAGAGACCCCCACCAAGACACATCATAATTAAAAAACAATGGTTAAAAGGCAATTAGAGAATCTTAAAAGCAGCAAGAGAAAAGCAGTTAGTTACCTACAAGGTAGTTCCCATAAAATTGTCAGCTGATTTCTCAAAAGAATCTTGGCAGACTAGAAGGGATTAGCAAGAAATATTCAAAATCATGAAAAGCAAGGACCTACAACCAATATTACTCTACCCAGCAAAGCTATCATTTAGAATCAAAGGACAGATAAAGAACTTCCCAGACCAGAGAAAGCTAAAGGAGTTCATCACCACCAAACCAGTATTACATGAAATGTTAAAGGGTCTTCTTTAAGAAGATCAAAAATATGAACAACGAAATGGCAATAAATACATATCAATAACTGAATCTAAAAAAAATAAATAAACAAACAGAACAGAAACAGAATCATAGATACAGTGAACGTTTTGATGGTTGCCAGATGGGAGGGGGATCTGAGGCATGGGTAAAAAAGGTGAAGGGATTAGCAAGTACAAATTAATAGCTGAAGAATAGTTATGGGGATGTAAAGTACAGTATAGGAAATACAGCAGCCAAAAAATATACATGCATGACCCAGGGACATGGACAATGGTGTGGGGATTGCCTAAGGAAGTAGGGGGATCCAGGTGGAGGGAGGCAAAAGGGGAAAAACTGGAATAACTGTAATAGCATAAACAATAGACTATAATTTAAATTAAATTGAAAAAACAAATTCCTCCACTTAACTACAAACATCTTGGTATAATTTTTCTTGGACTGACCCCTCTTCATTACTGAGATTTGTTTGGGTTTTTTTTTTTTTTTGGTAGGTAAGGGGGGAATGTTAATACAGTCAAGATGTTATACAAAATGGCATACACGATGTATTTTTTATTACCTCACTGGGGATAAAGACAGCGGGGGTACTAAGCTATCAGAGACTCTAAGTAGCAAACTCGTTAACTAAATCTCCAGGCAGAGAGTGAGAACACCAATTATTTGTCTAGGGCTGAAAAAAATGAGGCTAAGTGAGGCTTAAGAAATTGAATCCAACCTAACCCTGGCTGTGCTCTCCAGCTCACTGTCTTCCTCAAAAAAAAGTTTCCATCAAGTAAATTCCTCATTGACTTTAAGCGGGTGAGCTGACAGTCCATGCTGACCATCCCTTCTTTTAGCTATCAATAGGGTTCTCAGGGAAACACAACAACAATTCACAGCCGTGCAGGCTGAAGAGTCTTGATAAAATTAAAAGGAAATGATCAAAACTAAAAAGAAACTGTAATAATATACATATTTATGTCAATATACTTCCTAAAAACTTAGTAAAATTACATAAGTTGCCCAAATAAAACCCACAGGACTAAAAGACAAAGTGAGAATGAAAACTAATGCACACAGGGTGTGGCAAAAACACAGTTCTGAGTACACAAAACGCAGTCTATTCTTGTATTACTTTTATTAATTAGTGTCTTATTTCCCATGCAAACCTCTGCAAACCTACTTTTGTCCCACTCTGTGCACATAGAATGCTTTTAAAAGCTATGAGAAACCTACCTCCATCCAACGAAAATATGGAGCAAGCACATTCCATACTATTTCTCCCACTAATCACTAAACTCTGCGTGAAATTTAGAATGCAACAGAAGACTCTGAAAGGTAACGAAAGAAAACTGACTGGCTAGGGACCTGCGAAGCAGGAATAACCTATGATGAAATCCCTAGGTTTCTACTTTTTTTAAACTCCTCACATAATCAGGCTTTGGGCTCTTAAGGAGCCTTCAACCTAGAAATGCTACAGGTGCTGACCAAAAGGGGCCCCACGAAAACCTTACTCCTTCTAGCCGAAGTGTTGGAAAAAGAGTGAGCAAGCAGGACGGAAACATTTTCACCACACCTGCCCCATTCCAGGCAAGCATCACAAAGAAGCCATGGCACTCAGTGGCCTCCTTCCTCTTCAAGAGCTGGGGCCTGGAGACTGCACTGCACCTGTGAGGGGTAAGTTTCCCCTCCCTCGGCACAGACACTGTGGGCCAGGCCTGCCTTGCCGACCTGCTCTGCAGTAACATCTCCTCTCCTGGTCAAGCACTGCAGCTGCGGACTATGGAGGGAGCCCTGCTTGCGGTGCCTTGAGGCAGCCTCTCCACCTCCCCGCACGGTGCAGACACTGCACAGGGGCAGGAGCACTGGCTTTCACCCTTGCTCTGCAAGGAGGCAACAGACCTCTCCCTCCTGCACTGTACTCCACCCCACCCTGCAGTAGTCAGGCAGTAACTCCTCTCTGCACCTGCTGGGGAGCGAGGGGAGAAATGGGGGTAGAGAAGAACAGAGAAAAGGACTTTCTATGTATATGAAACCCTGGGCAGGCCTGAGTGACCAGTGTGTGAAGCTGACCAGCAAGGACACAGTAAGGGATCTGAGAACTGAACACTGCTCTGCAACACCGTTCATGTCTCAGATTGGCCTCTGGGTAGCACAAAAGTTGAGGCACAATCCTATTATGGGAGCAAACAAAAAAAAATAAGCCCAAAAAATCCTTCTCTCCCAGAGCAAAGAATCAGGAAACAGACAGCCTAAGAAAAAGAAAAGTTTTGGACAATAACCAACCTACTCCAGACAAACACCATGGAGCAGCCTGGGTCCCACCTCTCAGCAGTATCAGCAAAGCCAAGTGCAGTGCGAAGACTTGTGCTCTCACCAGGCTGTTAAACGAGGCACTGACTCAGGGGTGGGGGAGGCTGGGGCGCAAGAATCCACAGTACCATGGACTGGCAGGAATGAAAAAAGTACTCAGAACTCTCCTACACTGGTGGAGGCCAGCAGTGGGGAGAGGTTTTGTAAACTGGTACAACCCACACGCTGGGAAACAACGTGGCACCACATGGCTAGGGTGAATACGCACATACTATAAAGAGTAGGGGGCATACATAAGGATGTGTTTTAAAGTGTTGTTTACTATCGCAAACAACCTTAATGACTGGTAAAATAGTATAGGTTTTGGTGTCATTATACAATAGGATACCACATAACAGTAAATGAGAAAAAAATAGCTATACATGAACATAGATAAATCTAAAAATGGCACAATGTTGAGCAAAATAAGTCAGAGAAGAGTATATGATATAGTTTCCTTTATATAAAAATTCAAAATAAGGAAAATTAATTCACTCTTTAGTGATACATACATAATTGTAAGGCCAGAAGTAATAAAAGAGACTGATTTATTGCAAAACTCAGAACAGTGTCCATCTGGGGTAAGGAGATGACAAAATAATCAGGAGAGAAGCCCCAGGGACTGTAACCGTACTGGCAGCAGCCTACTTCTTAACCTGGGTCAAGCCTACACGAATGTTCCCGTCATCATTCTTGAAACTGTGTATATGTATTTAAATTTGTAAAATTTATATCATTCATCTGTAAATTTCATAACTGATAAAAGATCCAGCGTACATATTACACATCTAGTATAATGAAACTTTACAAAAACTTTCAGACTTAACAAAACTACCTACATATCAATTTCAAAACTACATCCTTTATAAAATTTCACCTTAACTTTTTTCTAAAAACAATCTGCCTATGTGCATTACAGTTTCCCATCTGTGCCAGATGCCCAGTGCCAATCCACCTAAGGGCAATGAGTCCTAAACCTCCAATTTAGGACCAACCTAAATCAGAAACTTCATTTCAAACTCTTAGAAAAATCTTCTACCAAATCCTACAGACAAGAGATAACAAATGTTAAATATCAAACTAAAGTAACATTACAAAATCATACTGAAGCAGTCCTACAAAAAAACAGAAGGCTACTTATTGCTTACCCGAACCACTCCTGTGTAAAGCACCAGGTTTCCACTGCTTTCCAGGACGAGCATGGTATCTATTTTCTAAAAAAGGACACAAATTTTATTTTCCAATCTATGCAAATTATAAAGCATAATGACTTTCAATTTCTTAAGCAAAGTGCCTGCATTTACCTCCACTGGTGCTGCATCCTTTGCCTGTATGTTGGTGATGGAGCCAAAGATGAGCTGGGTCTTATCATTACTCTCTTGAAACTTTACACAGCTAAATATTAAATTTAAAAAAACACACAAAGTAATGACACATGTGACAACCTGTACTGATCTCAAGGGGAAATGCTGAATGGAAAAAGCCCAGCCCAAAAGGTCATATACTGTATGAATCCATTTATATAACAACTTTAAGAGACAAAATTGTAAAGATGGAGAACAGATGAGTGGTTGTTATGGATTAGGAACAGGGGTGGGTGGGTGTGGGGTATGTCACTTTAAAGAAGCATGAGGGAGATCTTTGAGATAATAAAGAAGTTCTGTACCCTCATTGTGGTGCCTGAACAAACCTACACACGTAAGAAAACTCCCTAGAATCACACACACACACACAGACACACACACGTCCATGCAAAACTGATGAAACTGAATAAGGTCTGTGATTTATACTGATGTCAACTCCCTAGCTCTGACCACCTCTGGGACAAAAGGAGTGCAGGGTACACAGGACCACTCTACTATTTTGCAACTCCCTGTGATTTATAATTAGTTCAAAGTAAAATGATAAGTAAATGGTCAAACGACATGAATACACATTTCAACTAAAAAGATAAATAAATGATTAATAAGCACATAAGATGCTCATCATAAATCATTAGGGAAATGCAAATTAAAAACACTTCTTGCCCTGGCCAGGTGGCTCAGTTGTTTGGAGCATCATCCAGTACATAAAAAAGTTGTAGGTTTGAGTACGTTCCCAGGCAGGGCAGGTACCTACGCTGCAGGTTCAAACCCCACTAGGGGCACAAATTATTGATGTTCCTCTCTCACGTTGAAGCCTGTCTGTCGTCTCACTCCCCCTCTTCCTCTCTCTCTCAAAATCAATAAACATATCCTCAGGAATAAAATATTGAGTTGGCCAAAACGTTCGTTTAGTTTTTGCCATATGATGGCTCTAATAGTGCTTAGCTGTGTTTGACTTCATTAGAAACAATTTGGTTAGACTGTATTTTGACAGCAGTCATGGCAGCGTGCATTTAAAAAAGTACCAAAATTGGTGAGTTTTTTTGTAGCCATTTTAATATTAAAGATGGAAGAAAATATGCAGTCTTTTCAGTATATTATGCTTTATTATTTCAAGAAAGGTAAAAACACAACTGAAATGCAGATTTGTGCAGTGTATGGAGAAGGTGCTGTGACTGATCGAGTGTGTCAAAAGTGGTTTGTGAAGTTTCCTGGTACTACTGACATTTTGGCCAAACAATTCTTTGCTGTGGGGCTGTCTTATACATCAGAAGATGTTTAGCAGCAGCCCTGGCATCTGCCCACTAGGAGCCAATAGCAGGAGATAGCTGACATACTCAAAATCTCTAAATCAATGAAGTTACTGGTGAAAATGAAAAACTTTCCATAAAATCTTATTTTATGGAAAGAACAAAATAAACTTTTTGGCCAACCCAATAAAGTAAATGAAATGAAATTAAAAAATAAAATAAAACATAAATATAAAATAAAATGAAAACACCTCTCCCTCACTAGGATGGCTTCAATCACAGAGGCTGACAATACGCAATCTTGTCAAGGAGAAAGAACTGCACCCTCAAATGTGGCTGGTGGCAATGTAAAATGGTGCAGCTTATTCGGGAACAGTCTGGCAACTCCTTAAAAACTTGAAGATGAGTTTGCCATTGACCCAACAACCCTACTCCTAGGAAGCTACCCAAGGAAAAACAAATCATGTGTGTCTACACAGACTCTAGCTCCAATGTGCACGGCGCTGTGACCACAAACCACGGCCACAAACGCAAACAGGCCCACGTCCACCAACTCATGAGAGAGAAGCCACGCGTGGTGCGCCCGTACAACGGGCTGCTGCACAGCAGAGGCACAGAACACTCAACACGTTACGGCGCGGTGGGTTCTCACAGACAGCATGCTAAGTGAAAGAAGCCAGCCACAGAAAACTGCATTTTGTGTGATTCTATTGAATGTCCAGGAAAGGCAAGTCCACCAGAGGCCTAGACCAAAGGCCTAGAGAGCAGTTGCCGAGGTTAGGAGTGTGAAGGGACCGGCCGCAAGTCAAGCACAAGCGGTCTTTTCAAGATGAGGGAAGCTTTTAAAACTGGATTGTGGGATGGCTGCACAACTCTGCAAATTTACTTAAATTTACTAACAGTCCTTTAATTGTGCACTTAAACATGTTAACTTTACGGTATGCAAATTACTTCAATAATGCTACTAAGGAAGGGAGGAAGGAGGGCAGGAGGGAAGAAGAGAGGCCCCACGGTTATTTGCGCAGAATCCGCAGGAATATGCACCTACCGTAACTGGAGCTGCGACTCTACCAAAAAGCACAAGAACTTCTGCCCACACAAGTCAGACGTAATGAACACTTTTGAGGCCTGTGAATTTTTCTCTCTGCAATACATACATTAATGAAGTAACTGTCAGCACTGGTTCAAAAATATACCACGGTCTGCAAGAAACCTAAAAACTACAGGGGACAACCAATAACCTTGAATACCCAAAAATATTTCTAGGCTTTGAATTTCATGATCAGAGATTTCTCCCAGCTCTTTGATTCTGAGTCCACTCCACAGCTTTTTTGGGGAAAATCACAGGAAGTTTAATCAACATCGATGAAATTACTTCCATATCACGCAAGTCACCTATGGCTAAAGTAAACACAGACCTGAATCCCCACCCCTTCACTGGCTGAAGGGTCAGGCGTTTCACAACATGCCCCTTCCATCTCTTCTCCCTCTCTCTCCACGTTCTGTTTCCTCACTGTCTTTCTACCCGTACCTCTTATTCCCAAAGACTTCTTCCTAGAGTGGTGCGGAAGACCAAAAAGATGCAAAACAGGATCTGCAAAATATCTGACTTACCAGTAAGGCCCTTAAAGGTAGGAATTTTTTTACTGGATATGAGGAACAAAAACAGAAAAGCTACTTCAACACTGTATTCCCATCTTAACTTTCCTCCAACAACCTATCCTCCATCCCCTCCTCTGCATTCAAACTCCTTAAGACAGACTCACAGGCGCCTGCCTTCTGGCTCAACATCCTGTCTCTGTGTCTGATAAACACGGCCTTCTCTCTCCCCAGGCTAATCTCTCTACTGTTGATGCTTGCTGGTTCCTTGTCCACCATCATTTCCCCTTCCCTGTATTTTGGACACTTTCCCTCCTTCGGGTATGCTCCTTAAAACCTACACTCTCTCACCCTGATGGGTGTGGCTCAGTTGGCCAGTGTCATACCACAAGGTGAAAAGTCATCAGTTTGATTCCCGGTCAGGGCATATGCCTGGGTCGTGGGTTCGGTGCCTGGCTGGGGCACGTGTGACAGGCAACAGATGGATGTTTCTCTCCCTCTCTTTTTGCCTCCCTTCCTTTCTCTCTAAAAATAAATAAAATCTTTTAAAAAAAAAAATCTACTCTCTCATATTAAAAGTCTTAAAACATAAAAAGGGACTGAATATCAATTGGCTGGGTATAACAATGGTTTTGTGGTTAGGTAAGGAACTATCCTTACTTTTTGGAGACACACACTGAGGTGCTCAGTCATGAACGTGAATTTCCTTTAAATATGTCAGCATAAACAAAACTCTCCCCTGACCCACAGCCTCCATCTGGCGAGCTGTGTATCCTCACCCCCATTTAAAGCAAACTCCTTAAGACAGACTCTATGTCTACAGTCACCTCCTCAGCCCCACTTACTTCCTCTACCCTACTTCATTCCACCTCTCTGCTCCCCAAGAGTTCTGGCCAAGGTCACCGGTGAACTCACTGCCCTCCATTACCTCCTCTCTGAGCTCACCTCTAATGCCACACCTCACCAGCACCTGGCAATACTGGCACTTTCTTTGTGAAAGGCTCTTTTCATGGGTTCCATGACATTTCTCTCCTGCTGCTTCTCCTACCTGACCTCTCTTGCTTTGTTACTTTGTCTCTTCTCTCTTTTCACCCCCAAAATTGTAAGTTTCCAAGACTTCAGTCCCTGGCCCTCCTCTGATTCTACACCACCAGGTTTTAACTATATGGAGGTCACAGACCCACTGTGAGACTCTAAGGAGTGAAAACTCTCTCATTAGGAGGAAGCCTATACACTACACATACACACAATTACAATGCACAGTTCCAGAGGGTTACCTGACCCCCTGTCACCGCAAACCCATCCACAGGCCGTCCAGGAACCTGACCCCTACACACTCCTTAAATTCCGACCACCTCGCACTGCCCTGATCACCATTTAACCCTTTCGGTAGGAGCGCTCTTTCCGCCGCGACACTCCCGCTGTACGAGGTGAGCCACTGTGAGCCATTGTATGGGTGCCGGATATATCCGGCACTCGTCCACACAGGTCATCAGATGGGCGCCGGATATATCCGGCACTCGTACCGAAAGGGTTAAGCCCATAACTCCCATGTTTTTTGCTCTGCTCTTTTTCCCCCCGAGTTCAGACCCACATACAAAGCACCTTCTTACAGCTCTCACCAAAGGGAATAGCCCCAAAAGACAATCTCTCTCTCTGCCCTGGCACAAGCCGAGTGAGAGCATCTGCAGTTCCCTGAGCACACCACAGACTCATCCTTCTTCACTTCAGTTCGGATGCCCTCTGCCTGCTCTGCATTCCCCGTCTTCCCAAAGCCCTATCAGCAGAACAGGCCATGTCTCCTGTGTCACCATCCTCCCGTCTCTTTAAGGACAGGGAAGTGACTAATTTGCCTGCTAACCCACAGCCACCAACCCCCATAACCCACACTGGGATTGGCTGAATTCATGAATGGATAATTAAAGAGGACATAAAAAAAAAAAAGATCACACAGAACAGAGATCTGAACTGTTTCCAAAAATAAAACAGCCAATACTCAAAAATTTTAAAACACTTATTAAAATGATACAAAATCCCAAAGTTTCCTAATCTGCATAAGTCATTTCTCCCTTTACCATCAAATACCTCAAATCTGAGTGATTATTTTATTACTAAGTTAAAAAATAAATAACAAATGACAAAAAATGTTTATGATTACTTTAATATATTAATGTCCTCTACTGAAATAGAGCTGGCCTTAATACATTGTCTATACATTTTTGTAAGTATTAATAACTGAATATACTAAAAGGAAGGTTGAACAAAATACCTACTATCTTGTAAGACTTCTAGCAACATTTTTCTTTGACTATAAAAACATATATTCCAAATCTTATATTACCTTATATTAGTAATCGCCTCTGTCCATAAATGGTCAATACAAAGTTCTGGAACAATTGGCTCTGTTTCTGGTGCAAGTAAAGAGCTATTCGAATTACTTTCTGGAGAATGAGAAATACTGTGTCTCCTTGGAGACTGATTATGGCCCGACAGGCTGAACCTCTGCACCCCCGTAAAAGAGTGCACTCCTAAGGCAGGGGAATGAGCACGGCTGCAAAATAAACAGAGAGAGGGCATCACAACAATGACGCAGGATGGCAACGCACACGTTCCAGGACTACCTTCCAAACTTCTGGGTACGGAGAGCACCCACAGCACAATCCCAGTCAGAAAAACAATTTCCTAAAAGAGAATAACTACTTCATGTTGATGTGTTTTACTATAGTCTAAAGATTTCCAATTCTTCTTAAAATTCCTCCTTTTAAAAGCAAAAATTAGTTCTTTTTCTGCTTCAAAAAATGAACTGCTGGCCCCTGGCCAGGCGACTCGGTTGGAGCATCGTCCCACACTCCAAAAGGCTGCGGATTCAAGCCCCAGTGGGGAGCACACAGCAGGCAACGCATCCATGTTTCTCTCTCTCGGTGATTCTTTCTTTCTCTCTCTCTCTTCCTCTCCCCCTCTTCCTTTCTCACTAGAATCAGTGAACATGTCCTCAGGTGAAGATTTTTTTAAAAAGCCTAAACTATGTTCCTATACACTCACATATGCACACCAGCAAAACTGTATTTCTGTATCAATATATAAGGTGGTAGCTAGACAGACAGACAACCAAAAAGAAAGGAAAAGCTAATGTAAATGAAAGTATCGAAGTACTTTTACAACCAGCGCCCACCAGACTGCTGCCACTCCGCAGTACAGACGAGGTGACCAGCTTTACGGCCAGCACGGGCAGCCGCCACGGGTGACCTACCGAAAAGGGTGGCGCAGTGGACGTGCAAGTCCTACCAAGACAACTAGGAAAATGGCTGTCTCCCCTACAAAACAGCCAAGAGCTGGCAGAGGAAATTTCAAATCCCCCAAAACTAAGAGAAAGCTTTGGAAAGGGTCTTTTTCTTGGGCCATCGTGGTAAGAGGAAACGGCCCACGCGCGAGCCCCACCTGAGAGCCGCCATGTTGGAGATGGAAGGAGAGCGGGAGTGCAGGCTGGGCGAGGAGGCGGACCGGCTCTGACTGTGGACGGAGGAGTAACTCTGGAAAGGCGAGGCCGCGGGGGAGTCTCCCCTCGAGAGGCTTCTGAGGTGCGCTGTGAGGGAGCCACTGGGGGCCACGCTCTGTGGGGTTCCCCCCTGCTCAGAGGGTTTTAAAACAGCATTTTCTTCCTTAAGTCAAAGTTACAAGAAGGGAAAAAAAGACCATAATTAGATGGAAAGGGTAGTTTCCTTGTGAGAATTCAGAGTAGATTCGAGTTATTAAGGACAAATCTCTCTTCTTCTCCTAAGAAGCTCCATCCATTTCAGCAAACGTGCCGAGGTTCTCAGTATCAACAAGGCTGATCCTTACCTCTGCTTTGACTCGCCGAAGAGCCCACACCGAATGCAGACTCTGGGCAGCGTCGTAGGTCATTACAATGGAGGGGTCAGTGCTGAGAAAAACTATCTTCACCGCGTGGTCTACAACATACTGCACCCGCGACGAGCCAAAAAGACCTTAATGATGAAGTAGAAATGATCAGGTTGTGAACAATGAGCTTCACAAAACCGTTCTTTATAAAAAGACTTCTTACAAGTCCTAGAGATCAAGAGAAACCAAGTCAATTAAGACATAAAAATCCATTAATATATTAACTAACTAACCCTGTATTGTTAATAAATTTACTTTGGGCATCAAATTCCTCAAAATACATTGAAGATGAGAGTATTACCAGTTTCAATTTCACAGATACATGATTAAAAGGTGAAGATCTGTGCTGATCCACCATTAAATTAATCAGCCACAGATGAAAGGTTCATGAATCCTTCAATAGCCAAATTATTTATCAATTTCAATAAACTATCCTGCCAACTTTAACTGCCTTACTGGTTCTCTTCTCCTGTATGAAACCTGCCCTCTACAATAACCACTCAAACAGGACTGAGCAGCACACCTATCTGCTGACTCCACATACAGAACAAGGCTTTCCCGGGAGTTTTGTTGGTTTCTACGTCTGCGGTACCATGAACTGACTTCTCCGTGAACTGACTCCTCTATCTGACAACACCCTGAAGGCTCCCCTCTCGGCCGAATTAGAAAATAAAAATATACAATAACTTTATTAAAATATTTTATAAAAAATAAAATTGCTCATAATACCATCTCAAAATAGCCACCGCTAATACATCAGGGAGTATTCCTTCCAGTTTTTTCTCCTATACATATACATACTCTTATCTCTCTACAACATCAAAATCACTCTGCATTGTTCCATATCCTATTTAGCATTATGAATGAGCGATTCCCGAGCTCATTAAATATTATTCAGAAACATGATCAATAATGGCCATATGTAATTCATCACAAACGCTAACATGTTTATTTGGATTGTCTGTAACTGCTACCAATATAATATAGAATTATCAACAAATTTTTTCTGTAAAAGACCAAAGAGTAACTAGTTTAGGTTCTATGGACTCCATACTGAGTCTGTTGCATCATCATTTTTGGTTTTTCTACATTCTTTAAATAGGCAAAAACTATTCTTAGCTCTTAAGCCTTATAGGCTATGGTTTGCCAAGCCCCGATACAGAAAATAAATACCTCAGTGATATCTCAAAATATTATGCTTGGGATAAAGTCCTAAAGTAAGAGTAAAACATACAAATTTTTTTAACTTTCTGTTATTGTTAGTCACAACTACGTATCATGTCTGGACACACTGAAAATTTTTAAATATACATCCAGAAATACTTGTAGCAAATATAAAAGTTCTGAGCCCCAGTAAATCAGCTTATTTATTATAAGCAGGGAAAATGAAACAATAAAGTTTACACAGTACAGGTCTAATAACCTATTTTTCTCAAAAATAAAAATAAAATAAACAATTTTGGTTCATCTACCACTCATTTACTTATTAATCATTCTACAGGTAGGTTAGCAAATATATCAATAATCCTGATCCACTTATAGACCCTATTTTTAGGAAAGAATAACTATTAAAACAGTTAATACCATGGTATTCAAGAAGTTCTTGCCTTAACATGAACTATTTTCCTAATATAAAAGCTATTTTTGTAAAATGCTTAAATTATCATTTTTATAAATCAAGTCAAATTTTTATAAGCGACTTCATTTTCTCCCCTCCCCCAAATGCAAAAAATGGGCTGTGAAAACGAATGTATAAAAATACACTTACTTCCAGATTTACAAACAAGTGGGGTTATCTCATCTAGTGGATGCAGCATGCTGAACATAGTGGGTAAAGGTTCTCTAGTAATAAACAAACAATCAGTCAACACAAGACAACTCCATTTATGCACAAATTTTGCACCTTCCTTGTAAAAAAATAATCTTCTCAGAGTATACAAGCAACTAGAAAACTACCATCCCAAAAAGAAACGCTCTAAACTTTTTGGTGTTTTCACAGCATCATCCATCTCGTTCCCAGAAACCTCCTCTTACGCAGGAAGCGCACACACACACACACGCAGTGGAAAATCCGCACAGCCAGGGACCATCCGCACACAGCCGCCATCACACTGCAGAACCAACGGGGTGATGGGCAGTAAGGCAGTCTTTTCTTGTGACCTCCCTCAGCAGCAATGTGTCTTTGGAAGCTAAGAAAAAAATGTTGTCTCCTACACCTATTTATACAGGAGTGCAGCTTTAAAAAAGAGAAAGAAAAACTTCAAGAAAATAAAGAAGCTGCATGTTTTTAAGGACTGGTTGAAAAAAGGGGGTGGAGGGAACAGGCCTTCTATCTAAACAGAAAGAAATTAAAATCTGTAAGCAATTTTCTAAAAACATATTATCTGCTACGGGCACCACACGGCGACAGGCACTGCCTTTCAGTGAGCTCCTAACTGATTCCAGAGACAGGGAGACACACCATCGATAGGCACCTACCATTTCCTGCGCTTCTAATGCATACTAAGCCCTGTGACAAAGGTTACACACATTAGTTCATTTAATCCTGCATAAATTCTAAGAGGCAAATGATAGTATTTCTGTAACAAATAATGAAACTAAAGTCAAGAAAGCTGCAATGATTTGCCCAAATAGCACAATGACAAGATGGCAGAGCTAAGAACCGAGCATTGTTATCTTTAATAAAGCCTTATATTTGTTCAATTTTACACCTGGGAGGTAAAGCCTATGCGTGATTCTGGATCACGCAAGGAGTAGAACTCAGGAGTGCGAAACACCGACGTGAGAGAAAATGGCTTAGACCTATGCTGTTACCAGGGAGATTATCATCATCCCAAACTCTTAGGGAAGCAGTTTCACCTCAGAGCCAACACAAAAAGGCCCAAGTAATAATATTCTTAACGGGAGTAAAGAATAGAGTAAGCGGGATACCTGGGTGGACCTGGAGGTAGCTCATGTGAAGAACTGCTTCGTTCGAACAGTAATCCATATTTGGTGGGCCAAACATTTGCCACCTGCCAGGTAAAAGGGCAGGAAAAACAGAAGTAAAAGAAGCTACTCTTTATAACATGTTTTCAGGAAACAATATAAAACATTAGGTGTTCTTCCAGTTTAACAAGAGCTTTACAAAGTTACATGATAATTCACTATAACATTTTTAAAAAGTAGTTTTAGTAAGCAAGCGTAAGACAAAATCAAGTCTAAGAAAGAATTAAATCTCAATTTCCTGCCAGGGGCAGCAAATATCAGCACCAAAGTGACAATGTGATAAAACTTTAACATTAGCACTAGGCATTAGAAAGATGAGAAACAGGATAAAGATCAATATTATCATGTGCTTAGTGTAACTGAAATGATTTCCTATGTATCACTTCAACAGAAAAAAAATATCCTCAGAAAAGACTTCATAATTCACTCCACTAATTTCTTGCTTATGCAAAGAATGAAAAAATGGTAAGCCTCTGAAGTTACTAAATTCAGTTATTTTGAGTAAAAATAACATCCATGATTAGACACGATAAGACAGAAAAGTAGCAATACTTCTGAAACCAATTAATTCAAGAACAGTCTCCAACCGAACACAAAAG